>JAQGAZ010001072.1:0-37156 GCA_034692225.1 Polydesmus complanatus | reverse complement strand
TCTGATTTTTTAATCTAATTTCTTGAAAGTTCTGAATTTTTAATCTAATTTTTTAAAAGTTCTGATTTTTTCTGTAAATATTTTTGAAATTTCTGATTTTTTAAAAGTTCTAATTTTTTCTGTAGTTATTTTTGAAAGTTCTGAATTTTTAATCTAATTTCTTGAAAGTTCTGAAATTTTAATCTAATTTCTTGAAAGTTCTGATTTTTTAATCTAATTTCTTGAAAGTTCTGAATTTTTAATCTAATTTTTTAAAAGTTCTGATTTTTTCTGTAATTATTTTTGAAAGTTCTGATTTTTTAATCTAATTTCTTGAAAGTTCTGATTTTTTAATCTACCGTAATTTCTTTAAAGTTTTGATTTTTTAATCTAATTTTTTGAAAGTTTTAATTTTTTCTGTAATTATTTTTAAAAGTTCTGATTTTTTAATCTAATTTTTTCTGTAATTATTTTTGAAAGTTTCTTAATTTTGTTTATTCATAGTTAAAAGTTCTAAAATTTTGTTCATCCATATTAAAAAGTTCTTAATTTTTTCGCAGACGACGATGACGTCACCGAGCAACGTGGTAGTCCTGATGTTAGAGCCCAGCGAGATAGACGCGCTGGTGGAGCTCCTCAGCGCTCCAGGAGCGCCTTCCACCGAGGACGTAGTGTGGATAGTAGCCTGCCCACTCGTGGATCGGAAACACTTGAGCCGCTGGAGCGGAGTGTTGGTCAACGCCTTCCTGGTCACGCCCCACCCCCTCCTGCTCCACGACTTCCGCTCCTCCTTCCTCAGCGCCCTCTACCGCCGCTCCAACCACTCGCTGGCTATCGACGGCTACCTCCAACTGGTCTACAACTGCACTTCCGGCTCCTCCTGCGCCCAACTAAGCCTGGAGGAGTTGGCCAGGGGCTTCGTTCAAGACCCCGGCGTGCCCTTTGTCAGCCAGGCCATTTCCGCCTTGGCCGCCGCGCTCAGGCTCACCCAGATCGACAGTTGCCAGCTGGGAGCGGGGCAGAAGGGCGGCGCGCCCTGCAGCAGCGGCCAGCAGGCGCTTACTCCGCCCCTCTTCCGCTCCACCCTGCGCTCCCTCATGAGGCTGAGCGTGAAGGTGGAGGGCGGGGAGCCGAAGGAAGTGGAAGGGACGCGGCTCAAGTTTAACGAAGACGGGAAACTCGTCTTCAAACACTTCGACATTTACTTCTTCAACGGTTCCGCTAATCCAGTTCAGGTAAATACCAAAAAAAAAAAAAAAACCACTTCCGGTTCCACTATTCGGTCTTTAATCAGACCGCTTTGAGTCTTTCAATTTTTCTTTCTGCTTTTTAATCATGAAATTTTAAATTCACTTTGAGTCTTTTTATGTACAGTATTTTCATGGATTTTATTTTTCACTTTGAATCCATTTTTTCATTTTGAATCCATTTTTTTTCCATTTTGAATCCATTTTTTCATTTTGAATCCATTTTTTTTCCATTTTGAATCCTTTTTTTTATTTTGAATCCTTTTATTCTTCATTTTGAATCCGTTTTATATCTCATTTTTTTCCACTCTCAATCCATTCTATTCATTTTGAATCCCTTTTTTCATTTTGAATCCATTTTCTTCATTTTGAATCCTTTTTTCCTTCATTTTGAATCCATTTTCTTCATTTTGAATCCTTTTTTCCTTCATTTTGAATCCATTTTATTCATTTTGAATCTCGTTTTTTCCACTTTGAATCCATTTTCTTCATTTAGAAAATTAGAATACCTTTTTTCTTCATTTTGAATCCTTTTTTTCTTCATTTTGAATCCTTTTTTTTTCCATTTTGAATCCTTTTTTTCTTCATTTTGAATCCTTTTTTTTTCCACTTTGAATCATTTTTTTTCCACTTTGAATCCAGTTTCTTCATTTTGAATCCTTTTTCTCATTCTGAATTTAGTTTTTCTTCATTTTGAATCTTTTTTCTTCATTTTGAATCTTTTTTCTTCATTTTGAATCCTTTTTTCTTCATTTTGAATCCTTTTTTCTTCATTTTGAATCCTTTTTTCTCATTCTGAATCTAGTTTTTCTTCTTTTTGAATCCATTTTCTTCATTTTAAATCCTTTTTTTTCATTTTGAATCTTTTTTTTTTTCATTTTGAATCCTTTTTTTTTTCTTCATTTTGAATCGGTTTTTTTTTTTTCATTTTTAAACTTTTTTCTCATTTTGAATCTATTTTTTCTTCAATTTGAATCCATTTTTTCCACTTTGAATCCATTTTCTTCATCTGGTTTTTTAATGGTTAGAATTGGACTTTTCTGCTTTAAATTCATTTTTTTTCTTCTCTCTTTGAATCCATTCTATAATTTTCCTTACGTGAGCACTCAACAAATTTCATTTCCGGCTTGGTATTTAGACGCCATTTTTTCTTAACTTTCCAAAAATTAAATTATATATATAATAATCTTTATTATTGCACAGATCGGTTGGTACAGCGTCAACGTCGGTCTCAACGTGAACGTCGTCTGGCGCCAAAAACCCTGGACCACCCGCCTCTACAGCACCTTCTCCGAGTTGGAAGTGAGCGAAACCTCCGAGATGGACGAACCATCGGACGCAGCATCCGCCGCCACCACCTCCGAAGTGGTAAAAAAATCCTGGGTCTCTGTCTTCCGTTTCCACCACACCAGCTCCAGCTTCGTGGCTCGCGGTTGGGCCACCGCCGTCATCATCTTCGCCGCCATCGGCGCTCTCATGACGGCCTACATCTTCGTCTACGTCCTCGTCAAAATCTGCGACCGCACCCTCACCGGCAACCAGTTCCTGGGCATCCTCCTCCTGCTCAGCGTCATGAGCCTCTACTCCACCTGCGTCCTCTTCGTCCTCCCGCCCTCCGAACCCATGTGCAACTGGAGAACCTTCTTCCACTCCTTCTCCTACGCCCTCTGCTACGGGGTCCTCTTCGTCAAAGTCATGCAACTGCGCTCCTTAGTCTCCTTGGGCTTAGGCGGCCGCCTCAGCCACCTCAACCAAGCCTTCACCCTCTTCTTCATGGTAGGTCTACAAACCGCTCTCAACGTCCAATGGTCGGTCTTAACCCGACCAGTGTTCGGCGTGGTCCTCACCGAGGCCCATAAAGGAGGCAAAGAAGAGGTGGAACCCCGCTGCCTCATCAGTTCCGGGGACTTTATCTGGTCCCAAACCTACGTCATTCTGCTGCTAATCATGACTTTCGCTTACGCTTTGTACACGCGTAACATCCGCAGGAACCACAACGAAGGCCGGTGGGTGCTGTTAGCTTCGGGTCTGAGTATACCCATCTGGATCACCTGGATCACGGTGTTTATGATCGTGCCGGTCAATTACCAGGAAGCGGCCGTGTGCGCCGGGCTCATTCTCTCGGCCACGGTAGTGGTGTGCGCCGTCTTCTTCCCCAAGATTCACACGCTGAATGTGAGGCACAAAGCGGCTGTGAAAAGGAAGGAGCTGTCCTCCACTACATCCACTGCCACCGTCTTTTCCCTCAGTCAGGACCTTATGGATTCTTCACCCGTGGGAGTGAAGAGCCAGCATAAAGCCCCACAAGCCGCAGTTCCAAACACTTATTTCACTAGTAATAGTTTGTTAAGAAACTCTGCTTATGATATTAAGTCCAAGAGAACGCGAGGAGTTAGTGGTGAGACAAAAGACATGAAATGAATATGGGGCCCAGGTCCTACATCAATTTCTCCAGAAGGTTTTTTATTATGAGAGTGTTGATCATTAATAAAACCCATAGTCAAAAAAAACTATTGAGTGGACATTTTGTACCATAGGATTCAATTGCCTTTATGATATTTATGCACATTTTGTTGTGGATGACAATTAATGGAACTTAAAAGTGCCCTTTATTGAGAATTTATTCAATTGAAAAGACATGTTTTCTATCAGTTCCATAACAAAAGTTCAGTGTTTTAAGAGCTTTCAAAGTGTCTATGAATAGAATCTTCACTAGCAAATAGTAGACAATTGTCTACTGACAAAAGTGTTGAATGAACATAAAAAATAAACCAAGTGAAAGTAAAAAATAAAGTAAAAATAAAAATTAAAGTGAGTGAGAATAAGAATAAATTGAGTGAAAGTGAAATTAAACTTAGTGAAAATAAGAAAAAACTTGAGTGAAAATAAAAAAAAATCCGTGAAAATAAGAATTAATTGAATGGGGAAAAAAAGATTAAACTGAGTGAAAATAAGGAACAAACTTTAGTGAAAATAGAATATGAGTGAAAATAAAGAAAATCTTACATGAAAATAGAAAATGAGTGAAAAAAAATTAAACTGAGGGAAAATAAGAAAAAAACTCGAGTGAAAATAAAAAATACGTAAAAATAAGAATTAATTGAATGAAAAAAAAAATATTAAACTGAGTGAAAATAAGGAAAAACTTGAGTGAAAATAAAGAAAAACTTTAGTGAAAATAGAAAATAAGTGAAAAAAAAATTAAACTGAGGGAAATTAAGAAAAAAAATTGAGTGAAAATAAAAAATGCGTGAAAACAAGAATTAATTAAATGGAAAGAAAATATTAAACTGAAAGAAAATAAGGAAAAACTTGAGTGAGAATAAGGAAAAACTTGAGTGAAAATAGAAAATAAATAAAAAAAAAATTAAAACTTGAGTGAAATTAAGAAAATAAAAACTTGAGTAAAAATAAGAAAAAAAAAAAAAACTTGAGTGAGAATAAAGTTTAAATTGAGAGTGAAAATAAGGTTGAAATTTAGCTGAGAATAGAAAGTGAGTGAAAATAAGAATTAAACGGGTGAAAATAAAATGAATGAGAATTAGAAATAAACTTGAGTGAAAATAAAAATTAAAGTCACTACGGGAAAAGTGTCTATAAAGTGCCTATCAACAAAGTGTCCATTGACAACGTGTCCATTGGAAAAGTGTCTTATCAACAAAGCATCAACAGGTTATATAGTAGGCCTATCTACTAAGCAATAACTTATTAAAATCAATCAGTAATCAATCTACCTTTATCAATAAAAAAACATCATTTTTTTTTCTTCATCGAAAACGTAATTTCTCTACCTCAAAAAAAAAAACACACAAAAAAAAAATATAGCATTCCAACAATTAAAAAAATTCCATTCTTTTTAATTAAAATTCTATATGTTATATTAAATCCCAAAGACATTGAAATTATTATGTAAATATTATTTTCTTAAAATTTTCTGTAGAAAATTTTAATATTTAAAAATATGCTGTTTTTTTCTCTCTCTCTCTCTGATTCTTGTCACAAAATTAATTAATAATGTACATAGTAATAACAATAACTATTATTATTATTCAAATGAGGAACTGGTATGAAACAAAAGTTGGCCCAAAGTACAGCTATTTCAACATATTATTATTATACTTAATTAAAATGTTAAAATATTATTTTTTTTGTTGTAAATAAAAAGAAAAAAATTAAATTAAAAGTTTTTGTTTTCGTTTTTTTTTTTTCGATTGACTTTTTTTTTTTAGCTTCGGAAAAAAACGTATTTACGTTACCTCACTTCCGGTTGAAAAAAAATATAAAATTTATATAAAACCATTCTTCATATTTACCATATCGCCACCCTTAAGCGTTATCAATGCGTTTTTCAAAATAAAAAAATAAAATAAAAAAATTGAGTGAAAATAGCGAAAATTTATTTAATAAAAATTGAGTAAAAAATAAAAAAAAAAATTAATTGCGTGAAAATAAGATTGAAAATAATAGTGAGTGAAAATAAAAAGAATGCGTAAAAACAAGGTTTAAAATTATGAGTGAAAATAAAAATTAATTGCGTGAAAATAAGAATTAATTGCGTGAAAATAAAAATTAATTGCGTGAAAATAAGAATTAATTGCGTAAAAATAAGAATAAATTGCGTGAAAATAAGAATAAATTGCGTGAAAATAAGAATTAAATGTGAGTAAAAATAAAAATTAAATGTGAGTGAAAATAAGAATTAAATGTGAGTGAAATTAAGAATTAAATGTGAGTGAAAACAAAGATTATAATTATGAGTGAAAATAAAAATTAATTAAATTAAAACAAAAATTGAGTGAAAATAAAAATAAATAAATTGTATGAAAACAAAAATTGAGTGAAAATAATAATTTAATAAGTGACAATAGCAATTATTAAATAAAAAATAATCAAAATAAAATTCCCGTAAATGCTATTAGGAGCTATTTTAAAGCTTTTTCTTCATCCCCTAAAAACGTTATAACAGAGTTTCCCCCCAATGTCAATATCTGCGTAAACATTAATTTTTATTTAAAATCATAAAATTTTCTTACGCAATGTCATAAAAATATTGAACCACAATTTCGATTTATTAAATTACTGTATTATCCTTTATTATTATTTTAATGCTGGTCGCACTGCGGCTCCGTAATTCGGTACCATGACGTCATCGCGGGAACAGAATTTTGCTGCGCTTACGTCACCCCTACAAAATTTCTCCGCACATCGCAACACATATCTCGTACACCATTTTTCAATTCTCATTAAATAAATACGAAATTTTCTCACACAAACAACGAATGAAACGATTAAATAACAAGTCGCGAATAATTTGTAAACAATTTTAGCGTCCTACCTGTTGTTTCGGATAAGCCTTTAGGGGGGAGAGATGAACGCGCGATCAGCGAAATCCAAGCCGAATCTCTCGCCGCGTCGTTCGATCGTAGGCGCAATTTCAAGACGTAATTATTCCATTTCCACACGGTAAAACTGCCCACACGCATTTAATACGCGATAATGGTCGGCTCGCAAATCATAAAAAACACGTTAATTTCAGACGATTAAAAGTAATCCATCGAGAAGTAGAGCGTACCGTAAGCTTTCAACCAACCGCCATGTTAAATCAGCATGACAACGACCACTGGCGGATGACGTAACGCAAACGTCTAATCCGCAACGTAACCGTTGACGTCATCGAACGCCGCTCTCGAATAATAATTATAAACTCATACATTTTAAACTATTCTTGATCAAAATTAATTTTTTTAAATTAAAATATTTATTTATTTAATTAAAATACAAAAAAAAAAATAAATAGCGCGATTATTATTAAAAGATTGAGAAAATGTATTTATCAACCGCGTGACGTCATGTCATCATGTTCGCTGTCTACCATAGGGTAACTTCTTAGCCTAAGGTAGTTTCCCCTTTGCATCTCTTAATTAAGACTAGTTTTAACACATTTTAAAATTTAAGGCTAATTTTAAAGTATGTTCCAGTTTATTTTTTTAGTTTTATTAGATTAATTTACCAGAATAATTATTTATTGCATACAATTTTTTATCACATTAAAATATATTTGGATGGGAAACCATGTTTGTTGTCATCTATGAAGTAATCACTCATAGCCAACAGTTCATTAGCTGATGCATCTAAAAAAATTTAATTTGTTGAGGCTTTTTAAAATTTAATTTTTAAATTAATTATTCATAAAGTAACCATCATGGACTTGTACAGGTCCTGCACAACCTCCATACTCATCCGGAAGTGCCTCTTGAGGAATGAATTGACCAATGTCACTCCAACTTCTACAGCACTGGACCTAAATCTCACATTTACTTGAAACAAATTTGGATTTGTTTTTTTTTATTTTTAAAAACCTTATTTTTATAGACTTCTGGTAAAAGTGAACGAACAATGTTAACCAATGTGGAAGTAATAGCTGGGGCATTGACCAAAACCACAAACTTCATTTTAATGGGCAAACAAAGCTTTTAATAAAAAAAAAGTTTGCGCCAATTTCAATCTCATATAAATTTAATATGCATAGACTAAAATCTTACTTACCAGAAAAGAATTGAGTACATTTTTTACAAAAGGAGGCCAAAAGAGTTTCCTTACCAACCACCAATGAAAATTTTTATAATCATGGATGAAAATGCAGCCATTGAGCTGACAGTTTGGTCTTAGGGCCAACATGTCCATTATGCATGTAGAATACATCCCTGCAGGTGTTAACATTGAAGAGTCAGGCCCAAAACTATACCAATTATTATAGTCATATAATAAGTAAAATTTTTTTGCAAAAATTTCTCTTGTCCCAAATAGGAAGTGATAAAATAAAAATTAATAATTATAAATATGTAATAACCTAGAGATGCGGATTACAACCACAGTAGGACACTTGCCACCTACAGTATCCATCAACACTGTTTCTAACCTATTTAGATAATTGAAAGGCCAGGTCAATTCAACTTGATATGTCACATGTTTAATATAAAATGTCAGTCTACATTACTTATTTTTGGCATTTTGAAAAGGTATTAAAAATAAACTTCTAGTTACATACACACATACCTCTCTTTGATGAAAAACTGAATTTGAGGCTGATTAAGGTCTCTGTTGGCCCACCACTCAGGAATCTTGGCCCTGACTTGGTAGTACATGCTGAGAGTTTTCTTAGACAGTTCTAAATCAAAGTCACAAGAACGAAGAAACAGAACTAAAAAATCTTCCACTTGACATCCCAAAAAAAAAAAACACTTTTTAAAATTTAATTTAAAAAATATTTGCTATAATTTCATAGTTAATTATGAAAAGAAACATTATGTTTTCTTAGCTTAAACATATAAAACAACTGCCTAGAACAAGCATTTTGAAAGGGATCCATTTAAACAACTGAAAGCCACTAAGAAATTAAGCAAGGACAAGAAGCATCTTTTACAACTATCTCACCTTATGGGAAACAAATTTTCTACATTACCTGATCTCCCATAGAAGTCAGCTTCTGTTTCCACCCACTGCTTGAACTTCCCCAACAAACTTAGTTGCTCAGAACTCAAGCACAAGTGGGAAGAATCAACTTCACTAACCAAAAGTGACATTATTTTAAATCAAGTAACTGATATTTTTTAAAAAGTTGTTACAACTATAACATTAAAATGTAGGAATGAAAAAATACATTAATAGTAATGCAGCTGTATGCTACTCTGTATTGCTAATATAGCCAGGCCATATTAGTAAGCATTAACTTAATTTTAATTAACTTTTGTATTTATTTAGCTGTTACAAAGCTGACTAGTTTCTTTCCCTCAAATAATCTGCTCCATCTGCCCCATCATCAGATGTTATTTTTATTATGCAGGGAAGCACCAACTAAATGTGCAAGTAGTTTATTATACAAAAACACCTGATGAAAATAACCAAAAAAAATTTCAGTGAAATTATTAAAATATAAATACTGTACACACAGCCTTAATTAAATTATTTGTTGCAAACAATTTTAATTCATTTATATATTTACAATTTTAATTTCTATTTGGACTGGAAACCATATTTGTTGTCATCCATGAAGTAATCACTCATAGCCAACAATTCATTAGCTGATGCATCTAAAAAAATACATCATACAATGCATGTAGCCTACAAACAATTTGAATTTTAAAATATTTTATATAGTGACCATCATGGACTTGTACAGGTCCAGCACAGCCTCCATACTCATCTGGAAGTGCCTTTTTAGGAATAAACTGGTCAATGTCATCCCAACTTCTACAGCACTGGACCTAAATCACATATTTAATTGAAACAAATTTAGATTTATTTTTTTTATTTTTAAAAACCTTATTTTTATAGACTTCTGGTAAAAGTGAGCGAGCTATGTTAACCAATGTGGAAGTAATAGCTGGAGCATTTACCAAAACCACAAACTTTACTTTAATGGGCAAGCAAAGCTTTTCAAAAAAGTTACGTCAATTTCAATCTCAAAATGTATACTGTAAATATGAGTAAGCAAAGAATAGAAGTTGTAGATTCAACTTACCAGAAAAGAATTGAGGACTTTTTTTGCAAAAAAAGGCCAAAAGACTTTCCTTACCAACCACCAATGAAAATTGCCAAAATCATAGATAAAAACACAGCCATTGAGCTGACAATTGGGCCTTAGGGCCAACATATCCATGACACATGTACAATACATTGCTGCAGGTGTAAGCAATGAAGGATCAGGTCCAAAACTATGTCAATTATTTTCATATAATGAGTGATTTTTAAAAAAAAAAAAAATTATAAATAATTATGTAATAACTTAGAGATGCGGATTATTGCCACGGTGGGACACTCTCCACCTACAGTATCCATCAGCACTGTTCCTAACCTATTTACATAATTTAAAGATTAGGTCAATTCAACTTGATATATCAAGTATTATTTAAAATGCCAGTTCACATCACTCATTTTCTGCAGCTCTAAAAGGTATTAGAAAAAAAACACTAATTAAACATACACACCTCTCTTTAATGAAAACCTGAATTTGAGGCTGATTAAGGTCCCTGTTGGACCACCACTCAGAGCTCAGGACCCTCACCTGGTAGTACAGATTGAGAGTTTTCTTAGACAGTTCTAAATCAAAGTCACAAGAACGAAGGAATAGAGCTAAAAAATCCTCCCCTTCACATCCCAAAACACTTTAAAAATTTAGCTTCCAAAATAAGAGAAAGCAATTGTGGCATTTTCTACATTACCTGATCTCCCATAGAAGTCGGCTTCTGTTTCCACCCACTGCTTCAAATCTCTCAACAAATTTAACTGCTCTGAACTCAAGTGCAGGTGGGAAGAATCAACTTCACTAACCAAAAGCGACATTATTTTAAATCAAGTAACTTGATTTTTTTTTGAACAAATTTATTGTTACAACATTAACTATGAATTGTAGGAATGAGAAAATAAATTAATAGTAATTTAGGTGTGTGCTATATTACTAATGTAACTGTAATAAAAACATTGGTTTAATTTTAATTAACTTTTTTGGGGTTTTTTTTGTATTTATTCAGCTGTTAAAAAGCTGAATAGTTTCTTTCCCTCAAATAATTTGTCCCATAAAACAAGTCATTCAGGGCATCAAATGTCACTCTCATTATGCAGAGAGGTACCCACTAGGTGTGCAAGTCGCTCATTATACAAGGACACTGATCAAAGTGGGAAGTCCAAAAAAAATTCGGTATGGCATTCATTATGGAATCATATTCAAAGCAAAACAAGCTATGACCTCACCAGCATTCGATATATCAAATGTTTTATTAATGTTATAGATGGGTTCAATAATATTGAAATTATTATATAAATACTGTACCCATAGGCCTAATTAAATTAATTGTTGCAAACAATTTTGATTCACTGATTTTTACAATTTTGATTTCTATTTAGATTGAAATCCATACTTATTGTCATCTAAGAAGTAATCACTCATAGCCAACAATTCATTGGCTGATGCATCTAAAAAAAAATATATCACACATGTACAAACAAATTGAATTTTAAAAATTCTTTGTATAGTAACCATCATGGACTTGTACAGGTCCAGCACAACCTCCATACTCATCTGGAAGTGCCTCTTGAGGAATGAACTGGCCAATGTCACCCCAACTTTTACAGCACTGGACCTAAATCTCATATTTACTTGAAACAGATTTGTATTTATTTCGTTTTTTAATAATTAGAACCTTATTTTTATAGACTTCTGGTAAAAGTGAGCGAGCTATGTTAACCAATGTTGAAGTAATAGCTGGAGCATTTACCAAAACTACACACTTCACTTTAATGGGCAAACAAAGCTTTTAAAAAAAAAGATTTACACCAATGTTAATCTCATATAAATATGAGCAGTTTATTCTACACCGTGTTCACAAAAAAAACGTTCAATACTGCACTTGTTAAATAAAACTTACCCAACTGAATTCGTATTAAAAACTTTTAATAATCAAAATATTTTAATAACACATGTACTAAACTTCACTTTAAGGATTTTTTAAATAATTAATTGTTAAATTATGTGTTTAAAATGTTCCCCTTCGGCCTCAACACGCGCGGCAAGACGAGCTCGCCACTCGCTATTCTGTCCTCTTCAGTGAAAGCTATGTTATTAATAATGACGTCATTCTGATGTTAATTTTTACTTGCTATGGGTTTTAAAAAGTGTAAAATAGTTGCTATTATAGTTTAGAATAAAATAGTTTTAGTGTCAGTGCCATTTAATATTTGTTTTTATTAGCCAATGCAGCCTCAACGTTTTATTTAACACGTGCGGTATTGAACTTTTTTTTCTGAACACGGTGTACTTACCATAAAAGAATTGATGCCATTTTTAACAAAAGGAGGCCAAAAGAGTTTCTTTACCAACCACCAATGAAAATTGTCATAATCATAGATGAAAACACAGCCATTTCGCTGGCAATTGGGCCTTAGGGCCAACATGTCCACGATGCATGTAAAATACATTGATGCAGGTGTAAACATTGAAGAATCAGGTCCATACCTTTTCCAATTATTTTCATATTATTAGTTTTTTTTTTTTTTTTTTAAATAAATAGTTATAAATTTGCAATAACCTAGAAATGCTGATTATTACCACAGTAGGACACTCGCCACCTACAGTGTCCATTAACACTGTTCCTAACCTATTTACATAATTTAAAAAACCAGGTAAATTCTACTTGATATCTTATGTTTTATTTAAAATGCCAGTCTACATCACTCGTTTTCTGCATTTTTAAAGGTCTTAGAAAAAGAGCTTTAAATACAGGGTGGGGCAGCTACACTTTCTTATTTCAAAATGCAATAAAACCCATTTAATAAATTAGAATTTTTTTAATGTAGTTACATATCTAAAGTTTTGTTTTACACAGTTTTGAAAATCATATCAGGTATGTGACGCCTCCATTGCTCACACTGAGGAAGCCAATTTCTGGCCCATTTCCAGCAAAGCAGCAGTTATGTTGGCAAATTCTGCCCAGATGTTGGTCTTCATCGTCTTTGGACAGTTGATCGACATATATGTGGGATTTCAAAAAACCCCACAAAAAAAATCACAAGGGGCCAAATTAGGGGAGCTGGCTGGCCACTCCAAATTGCCCTTTATTGAGATGAGTTCCGTTAAAAACTCCCTCAAAATAATTTAAGCCAACCATTCAAGGACCCTTAAAAACCTGAAGGCAAACATCCAGGTATGGTAATGGGCCAGAAATGGGCTTCTTCAGCGTGTGAGCAATAGGGGCGTCACCTACCTGATATGATTTTCAAAACTGTAAAACAAAACTTTAGATATGTAACTACATTAAAAAAAATTTCAAATTTATCAAATGGATTTTATTGCATTTTAAAATAAGAACGCTTGGCTGCCCCACCCTGTACATACACACATACCTCTCTTTAATTAAAATCTTAATTTTAACCTGACTAAGGTTCCTGTTGGCCCACCACTCGGGGCTCTTGACCCTCACTTGGTAGTACAGGCTGAGAGTTTTCTTCGACAGTTCCAAATCAAAATCACAAGAACGAAGGAACAGAACTAAAAAATCTTCCTCTTTACATCCCAAAACAAACACTTTTAAATTTAGCTTTAAAAATAAGAGAAAGCAAATTTGAGCACACAGTGGCATTTTCTACATTACCTGATCTCCCATAGAAGTCGGCTTCTGTTTCCACCCACTGCTTCAACTCCCTCAACAAACTTAACTGCTCTGAACTCAAGTGCAAGTGGGAAGAATCAATTTCACTAACTGAAAGCGACATTATTTTAAAGCAAGTAACTTGATTTTTTTTAAACAAAATTATTGTTACAACATTAACTATGAAATGTAGGAATAAAAAATTAAATTAATAGTAATGTAGCTGTGTGCTATTTTACTATTGTAACTGCAATACAGTATAAGCATTGGCTTAATTTTAATCCACTTCTTTTGGGTTTTTTCGTATATTTATTTAGCTGTTAAAAGCTGACTAGTTTCTAATCATTCATGGCATCAAATGCCACTCATTATGCTGAAAGGCACCAATTAGATGTGTAAGTAGTTTATTATACAAGGACACCTGATCAAAGTGGGAAGTCAAAAAAAATAAAACTCAGAATGGCATTCATTATGGCATCATATTCAAAGCAAAACAAACTATGACCTCACCAGCATTTGATACATCAAACAAACATTTGGAATCACAATACGCCTGTCCCTGCTTTTTAAATTTTTGTTATATTTTCAATTTCTATTAAATGTTACACATTTTATGTTGTACTTAAAACCGTTTTATTACTGTGAAAGATGGGTTTGAAAATCATTAAAATTCTTGTGTGCAGTATTTACACTGCACACACATAGCCATAATTAAATTATTTGTTGCAAACAATTTTGATTCATTAATTTTTATAATTTTGATTTATATTTGGGCTGGAAACCATATTTGTTGTCATCTATGAAATAGTCACTCATAGCCAACAATTAATTAGCTGATGCATTTAAAAAAAAGTGTCATTCAAGTACAGTAAACTTAATTTTAAAAGAATTTGTAATGTAACTATCATGGACTTGTACAGGTCCAGCACAACCTCCATACGCATTTGGAAGTGCCTCTTGAGGAATGTACTGGCCAATGTCACCCCAACTTCTGCTGCACTTGACTTAAATTTCATATTTATGTAAAACAATTTAATTTTTATTTAATTTGATTTTTTAAAAACATTATTTTTATAGACTTCTGGTAAAAGTGAGCGAGCAATGTAACTGATATTTTTTAAAAGAAGTTGTTACAACATTCACATTGAAATGTAGGAATGAGAAAATACATTAAGAGTAATGCAGCTGTATGCTATACAGTATTACTTGTACAGTAAATAATCTGCCCCATAAAATAAGTCATTCACAGCATCAAATGTCATTCTCATTATGCAGGGAGGCACCAACTAAATGTGCAAGTAGTTCATTGTACAAGAATACCCGATCAAAGAGGGTAGGAAAATAAATTCATTATGGCATTCATTATGGCATCACATTCAAAGCAAAACAAGCTGTGACCTCACCAGCATTTGATACATCAAACAAACATTGGGATCACAATACACCTGTTCCTGTTTTTTAAAAAGTTTTGTACTATTTTCAAATTCATTAAGTGTTACACATTTTCTGGTGTATTTAATAACTTTTTAATAATGTTAAAGATGGGTTTGAAAAACATTGAAATTATTTTAAATACAGTACCCATAGCCTTAATTAAATTAATTGCTTCTAACAATTTTGATACATTTATTTTTACAAATTTGATTTTTATTTAGATTGAAACCCATACTTGTTGTCATCTAAGAAGTAATCACTCATAGCCAACAATTCATTAGCTGATGCATCTAAAAAAATATATCATACATGTACAAACAAATTGAATTTTAAAATACTTTGTATAGTAACCATCATGGACTTTTATAGGTCCAGCACAACCTCCATGCTCGTCTGGAAGTGCCTCTCGAGGAATGAACTGGCCAATGTCACTCCAACTTTTACAGCACTGGACCTAAATCTCATATTTACTTGAAACAGATTTGTATTTATTTCGTTTTTTAATAATTAGAACCTTATTTTTATAGACTTCTGGTAAAAGTGAGCGAGCTATGTTAACCAATGTTGAAGTAATAGCTGGAGCATTTACCAAAACTACACACTTCACTTTAATGGGCAAACAAAGCTTTTTAGAAAAAAGATTTACACCAATGTTAATTTCATTTAAATGTAAGCAGTTTATTCTACTTACCATAAAAGAATTGATGCCATTTTTTACAAAAGGAGGCCAAAAGAGTTTCCTTACCAACCAATAATGAAAATTATCATAATCATAAATGAAAACACAGCCATTTCGCTGACAATTGGGCCTTAGGGCCAACATGTCTGCGATGCATGTAAAATACATTGATGCAGGTGTAAACATTGAAGAATCAGGTCCATACCTTTTACAATTATTATTTTCAAATTATGAATCAATTTTTTTAAAAAATAAATAATTATAAATTTGAAATAACCTAGAAATGTGGATTATTACCACAGTAGGACAGTCACCATCTACAGTGTCCATTAACACTGTTCCTAACCTATTTACATAATTTAAAAGATCAGGTCAATTCAACTTAGTATCACACGTTTCATTTAAAATGCTAGTCTACATCACTCATTTTCTGCATTAATTCTAAAGGTATTAGTAAAAAACTCTTAAGTACAGGGTGGGGCAGCCAATGTTTCTTCTTTCAAAATGAAATAAAACCCATTTGATAAATTAGAATTTGTTTTTAATACAGTTACGTATCTGAAGTTTTGTTTTACACAGTTTTGAAAATCATATCAGGTATGTGATGCCCCCATTGCTCTCACACAGAAGAAGCCCAATTCTGACCCATTACCAGCATAGCAGTGGGTATGTTGGCAATTTGTGCCCAGATGTTGGTTTTCAATGTCTTTGGACAGTTGCTCAACATAAACATGGAATTTCAAAAAGTCCCACAAAAAAAACTTAAGGGGCCAAATCTGGGGATCTGGCTGGCCACTCCACATTGCCCCTTATTGAGTTGACTTCCCTTAAAAACTCTCAAGGACCCTGAAAAACCTGATGGAAAACATCCAGACAGAAATTGCCAACATACCCGCTGCTATGCTAGTAATGGGCTTCTTCAGTGTGTGAACAATGGAGGCGTTACCTACCTGATATGATTTTCAAAAAATTCTAATTTATCAAATGGGTTTTATTGCATTTTGAAATAAGAAAGTTTGGCTGCCCCACCCTGTACATACACACATACCTCTATTTAATTAAAACCTGAATTTTAGGCTGATTAAGGTTCCTATTGGCCCACCACTCGGGGCTCTTAACCCTCACTTGGTAGTACAGGCTGAGAGTTTTCTTCGACAGTTCCAAATCAAAGTCACAAGAACGAAGAAACATTACTAAAAAATCCTCCTCTTCACATCCCAAAATAAACAGTTTTAAAATTGAGCTTCAAAAATAATAATTTCAATATGTAATTATTCCATAATTAATTATGAAAAAAAACAATAAGTTTAATAGCCTAAACAAATAAAACAACTGAAAAGAGCTTGCATTTCTAAGGGACTCACTTTAACATCTGAAAGTCAGTAAGAAGTTAAACAATGACAACAAGTATCTTTTACAATAATCACACCTTGTGGGAAACAAAGAAATTGAGTTCATGGTAACATTTTCTACATTACCTGATCTCCCATAGAAGTCAGCTTCTGTTTCCACCCACTGCTTAAACTCCCTCAACAAAGTTAACTGCTCTGAACTCAAGTGCAGGTGAGAAGAATCAACTTCACTAACCAAAAGTGACATTATTTTGAACCAAATAACTAAATTTAAGAGAAAAAAAAATTGTTACAACATTAACAATGAACTGTAGGAATGAGAAAGTACATTAATAGTAATGCAGCTGTATGCTATATAGTATTACTAATGTAGCATAATGTAACTTTAATGTAGGCATTGGCTTAATTTTAATTACCTTTTTTTTATTTATTCAGCTGTTAAAAGGCTGGCTATTTTCCTGCCCTCAAATAATTTGCCTCATTAAACAAGTCATTCACAGCCTCAAATGTTAACCTCATTAAACACGAAGGCACCAATTAGGTGTGTAAATATGAGAACACCAAATTTAGATTCTCTAATATAGTTTTTTTTTTATTTAATGAAATTGTTATACCGGTATAAATACATTTAATAGACTTGAGTTTTTCTGTTATTTCAGATCTGCCATATAAGTCAGCTTCTGTATCTACCCACTGCTTTAACTCCCTCAATAAACTCAGCTGATCAGAATTGCACAATTTTAATCTAGAAACAACTTTGTTAACTGAAAGTGACATTATTCTAAACTATCAACTCCTAAGACAAGTTTAATTATTCGTCAGCTTGCTAGCTGCATAGCACAGACATTTGTTACAAATTTTACAAAATTATATTAATTATTTGATCACTTGTAAAGTTAAAACTTTGAGTAATCATTTTTCTTGCCAGCTAGCAAGCAATTCATGCACATAAAATCTTTTTTTTTTTTTTTTTAAAAAAAATCTAATTTTCGAAAAATAGCATACTCAGTTTGTTTTTACTTTAACTACTATAGTAAGAATAACGGCGCCCAGGGCTGATGTACTCCCTGTCTACCCCCTTCCTATCCAAGCCATAATTGCCTAATTTAAACGTCAATGTTTGAGCATTTTAAAACGAAATGTTTATTAACACTTATTTTGTTATTACACATGCATAATACTGTATAAGTGAATAATACCAACGAAAAGTACATTTAGAGTAAATAAATTCAAGTTTTTTGAATTTTTTTCAAAAAAGAAATTAAACCCCATTAATAAAATAACAAACATTCTTTTTATATACCAGTAATGATTATTTAATAATTAAAAAAATATTACACAGCAATTATTATAAATTTTTTGTCTAAAATCACCTAAAACTTCAAATTTAATGTTTTTTATATGTGGTAGAAATCTAATGAAAAAAAATTAAAAATTAAAATACCGGTATATACTGTATACGTAACGGGGAAAAAACGTTCACTACTGTTAGCATTAAAAAACGTGCAGACTGCGTTAACTAATAAAACAAAATTATATTAAATGTCACTGAGACTAAAACTATTTTAGATTTAAGCTATAATAGTAACTATTTTACACTTTTTAAAACCTCTGGCAAGTAAAAATTAACGTCACAATGACGTCATTATTAATAAAATAGCTTGCACTTAAGAGGACAGAATCGCGAATGACGAGCTCGTCTTGACGCGTGTGTTAAGAGCGAAGGGGGGGGAGGGGGGGGGGGGGGAGGGACATTTTGAGCCCAAAAATTAACAATTAATTATTTAAAAAAATCTTTAAACTTCCTAAAGTGATGTTTATTACATGTGTCATTCAAATTTTTAGATTATTAAAATGATTTAATACAAATAAGTTTTCATATATTTTATAATACTTATATATTTTTTCATATAAGTTGGTAAAGCTTTTTTAATAGTATCGGTATTGAACGTTTTTTTCCCGGGCACAGTGAATATGTTACAGGCAGTTTTGTGCGTCAGGCAATTTTTTCTATCGTCTGCTATTCATGCACAGAGCGCCGTAACTTAGAGAAAAGATAGGTTGACGCTTGAGCACACTTGTCATTTGTAATTTAACTATAATAATTATTTTCTGTAGGCCTACTTTCTATACTGGTATTTAAAATTCCTTAAGAGAAAAAAGAAATATAAAGTGCACAGTCCAGTTTGATAGGATACAGTATTATTAGCACATGTAAAGAAAAATTAAATAGTACCAGTATTGATTTTCATTATTTATTTTTATTATTCGAAATTGCAAAAACAAGATTTAGCCTACTACTAAATATAAGCAGTTTTTAGCATTATTTTAAGCATTTATAATTAACAGAAAAAAATACAAAGAAATTTATTTAGTGATTTTAAATAATAAAAATTTATAAGTTAGTTTTCTATTATTAACGATAGGCTATCATACGGTTTCGGGTGTGGCAATTCACTTTATATTTCTTCTTTTGCTGAGGAAATTTTAAATATAAAATTTATATTTAATTATATTATTATCTTAGGCCATAGCTTAGGCCTATTTAAGTTACATTATTAGATTGTTTTAGTAAACTACTTGTAGCTGGCTATAGCGTCAACCTATTTTGCCTCTAATTTGCGGAGCTCTCTGCATGAATAGCAGACGATAGTAAAAATTGCCTGACGCACAAAATTGCCTGTAACATATACGGTATATATATATATTAAATTTCGCCAAATTAATTTTTAGGGTATAATTAAAAAATACATGAACTATCATTCAATTGTGATTACAGATGCCATCGCAAGATCAATTTTATTTCCTGAACTACCGGTAGAAGCCAAAAGTAGTCGGCGGTGGGACATATATATAGCCAATATCATCGGTATCGAAGGGAGGTGGACTATTTTTTCTACGCTCATCTTTGTAGTATTCGTCATGATACCCTTCTGGAATCGGTGGTGCTTGACACATTAGTAACTCTGGCATTCTCGGTGCTTTATAATCGTACATTGATGAATTTCGAGCTGGTTGACTCGCTGCTTGATTCTTTTCTTTCATTGTTTTGAGAATTTCCTTATTGAGCTGCTCATTTCTCAAACGTTCATCCTCACTCTTCAATTTCGAGGCATCGGTTTTCGTTTGAGGGGTAGATCCGCCTAAGTAGATTTTTGAAAATGTACAAAAAAATCCACAATAATCTAATTTAAAGGTAGATCACTCACTCTCCTTTTTGGTAGCCATCAATGCCTATAGATACGGATTGAAAGTAAAAATAACGTTTTTCCTTAAAAAAAAAACAACTACATGTAATTACAAAATAAGACTAATGACAATTACTTATTTTCAATATGCTAAAAACCACATAGCTTATACATAAGCGTTTATTCTTCTATTTTTATTGTAGCAAAATATAACCAAGCATGACTTACCTTGTAAAACTATTAATTCGTAGATAATGCCTATAGAAATTACGCAGCATTTATATAGTTTTTATAATTCAACTATCTAATAGTACTTTTCCAACGATATTTAGATAATGTAATCGATTACAATTTGATAAAAGTGATCAGCGATAGAGCTAGTGTAGAGTGTAGACGATCACAAGTGTTGACATTCAAGAGGCAACAATGACAGATAAACATTTTATTATTTGGTGCAAAAAAAAAACACAACCTTTGATTGTCATTAAGTTTATCATTACATTTCTTCGAAATTTTGTATAATTGGGAAAAGAGAAACAAATTTAATATCAGATACAGTTATTTTAAAATTTGTAATTTTTGAGGACTTCACTCCCCACTCATTAAATTATTGTTGTGAAATCAAACATTTGTATCTTTCCTATGATTAGCACTATAATTATAGCTTCTGTTTCTATGCACCATTGCTTCAACTCTGGTTGGTTGGTTGGTTTTTGCTGTCTCATCCTGACCGACATTTCTCAGGTGTATAGGGACAGCGGGGAAGACAGAGAGCCTTGTAAGGCCATAATGTCACCCCTTTGTTCATCACCCAGAAGCAAGTAGAGTGGGAGTCACCCATCCAACTACTTGCCGGGCCCAGCGTTGCTTAACTTCAGTGATCTTAAGGGGGCAACGGATCGCCAACGGGGCAACGGACGGGCAATAAACTCAGCTAAGCAGAATTGCACAACTTTAATCTAAAATCAACTTTATTAACTGAAAGTGTCATGATTCTAAATCCTTAACTCTTAAGATATGTTTAAAAAATTCGTTACAAATTTTAACAATGACGGTTAAAAATGAACTTGTTACAGTAGTTATATAGCACAGAAATTTCTATAATAATAGTTTTATAAGTTGTTAATACCATAATATCCAGTATGAAATGTGTAACAAACTTTACAAAGCAATTTTAGCGCCTGAAGGAAAAAAGGCCTTGAAGACCCGGCGAGAACACTACAGGGTTAATAAAATTAGAATAATCAAGAGAACTTCCCTTATTTTGGATAGGCTCGTTGTATTTATAATCATATTCATCGTCACGTGGCAGCCATATTATACGTTCTTCTAGTTGACTCGCTGCTTGATTCATTTCTTTAATTGGAAATTTCTTCCAGACGCGCTCATTTCTCAAATGAGCCTAGAAAAATTATAATAATCTTTATAATTATACTATAAAAAAAAAACTACTGCAAAAAAAACACAACATTTGAGTGTCATTTCGTTAATCATTACATTTCCTCAAAAGGTTGTATAATTGTGAAATGAGAAACAAATTTAATATCAGATACAATTATGGCACTTTCATTCTTTTCAGTTCTTATAGGCTTGATGACATAAAACTTTTTTTTTTAAGAATAAATCTAATTTTAGAAAAATGACACTTTCAGTTGTTTTTTTTTTAATTTTATTATTTTAATAAGAAGAATTATGCAAATTTTAATTAAATAGTTTAACATTTGTGAGTCATAAAAGGGCAGAAAAAACAAGTTAAAAGAATTTCTTTGTGTTGGAAATGTCGATTAAATATATTTCACACTGGATCAAACTACAATCCAGTTGAAATCATTATTTAATATTTCCGTTTTTAATTAGTGAACAATATTAGAATTTACACTTAGAATATAGTCAAAATTTAACCGAACCGAACGGAGCAAATTTTTACCGAGAAGTAATTTAGAATGCACGCAAGTGCAATAACTAACAAAATTTGCGCTACTGAAAAAGGCGCTAAAGAGTCATCAATGATACTGATTTCAACACTTTGTAAGTTTTTCAATGATAGTTGATATCATCAGTTGTATTTCTATGATAAAGGATAGAATAGACTGACCAATCCACAGACCGGAAATGCCTCCTATCATTCCAACCAAATAAAAAGGCTAAAAAAATAATATTGAAATTATTAATTTATGTTAATAATTTAACTGATTTGGTACAGAAAAAAAAAGAACTAACTTCAATTGTGGGTTTTTCTATAACCATTTTCTTTGTCCTGGATTTCCAACCAATGTGAACCACAGATAATCCATTCCTATGTGGAAAATTTGTAATTTTAATAAAACATAAAATTTTGTAACACAAAATTATTATTATTAATTTACCACAAATAATTTATTAAGTGAATCACATTATCAAATAAATCTGGAGTAATATCCTATTAAAAAAATATTTTGCTTAAAAATTGATTTCAGCATAATTTAAAAAAAAATTATAAAACATACTTTTTTAGTACTAAATTTTCTAATGACACTTTTCATCTCATATTCTTTTTCTCTAATTAATAAATAAAACAATGTTAATTTTTTATACTGAAATACAAGTATAAAAATTATTGATAATGTGACAGCTTTCTTACATGCATGGTAGTTGACAATTACAAGCTTTACTGTCTTTTTCTAATAATGGAAAAGATTATTTATGAAACTTTCATTTATTGTATAATAATAATAATAATGGAAGAGTTGAAATAATAAAAGGCTGAAAGTGCCATTCTTTAAATATTCTTGTAATTTTTAAAAAAACATAGCAGATTAAATTATTGTTCTGGTGCCTCTTTTACAGTTGCTCAAAACACATTTAAAATTTAAAACATTTTAACCTCTTTTTTTTTAATATTTTAATTTAAAAAAATTTCAGCAAATTAAAACCTATTTTACTTAAAATTTACTTTTTTTGGTACTTTCAGCCTATTTTATTACTCTTCTTTCAATTTATGTATTTAAACTACTGTACCAGAGAAATTTGAAATTTTTTCTACATCTTTTAAGCAAAAATAAATACAATCCTAAAAAAAATTAATATAATTTTATCAATTAAATTTTTTTTGAAAGTATTTAAGATGTTAACTGCATAAGTGTATGAATAGTTGAAATTGATTTTATTAGTTAAGGATTCAGGAAAATAAGTGTATTTGGTGTGTTCATCCACACAGTGTGAGGAATAAGGAGCTGGAAGTCTTCTTGTCTCTTTCTAATTTTAAAGAGTGTTGTTTATTTTCATGATTTTAAATGAACATAATTATTATTAATGATAATAATAATTACCAGTGATAATATGACTTCCACTGCATCTCCAGGTTCTACAGAAAGTACATTTTTATGACATTTATCCCCTATTTGAATGTCTTGAAAAATTGCAAAAGGATGCAATCCAACTTTGGTCTCGATTTTTGAACAACAAGAATATAATTTACTGTCACTTTGAACAGGGGCTACTTGTATGTGCAAATCTGCTCCATAGTATTTAATTTTGCATAATTGTTGAATACTTTTATGTGCATGATATTAATAATTTTTACCTGTAAATATTAATTCATCATTGTTTGGTATTGATTTTTGTGGATGGACAATTGCACATATGGCAGGAATTATTCCTACTACTGGTTCATGCTTATAATCCTTAACTCCTACGACAGCTGTGAAATTGTCATATCTTTAAGAGGTGGGAGAAAAGAGAGATTAAGAGTCTTTTTACTTCTGGTTATTTCAAGAATGGGATGTCAACAAAATATTACGTGCAGGGATTAACTTTTCTAGTAATATAATATGCCTGCATTTAGCCTGCAACAAACTTGTCGCCTTAAATTCATATACAGTATTAGTAACCCTCCCCAAGACTATGTCAGCAAATTACCACTGACATGATCATAAAATTAATTCCCAAATGATATGCAATTATTGTTATCAGTGCACATATTTAAATTTGGCAATTAAAAGTTTTAAGATTTCAACAATCTAATTGATAGGTAGAAATTAAACATTACTGGTATTCATGATTATGCCTATTACATAAATCATTGTGTTTAAGAATTAAATTTACTCAGGTTTATGAAAGTTGTCAAAAGTAAATCCATCATCATTTTTAATTGTTTTGAAGGCTTTCTTTAGCTAATTCAGCACATTTTATAATTTAATTTGGCAATAGGTGTAATTTGTAAAAAAAAAAAAATATTTCACCAGGTATAATATGCAAATTTTTGTTATGTTTTAAATAATTAGCAGTTTTAAATTCTTAACTAGTAAATTTCACCAGTAATTTCACAGTAAACCTTAAATCTGTTCAGAGAAAATGCTTCTTTTTTTATGTTTGCATTTTTAAATTGAATATCCCACCATTACCACTACAACCAGTAAGGATAATATTAGACTATTGCTTTTTTTTAAGTTTTAAGGTAAAACATAATAAAATCGCACACATTGTGCTAGTGTAGTAACTTTATAACTGGCAAATTATAGCTGTATTACATATTTTGTTTGCTTGTCTGCATCATATGCTTCCAATTCTTTAATGGTAATTTCTAAATTGCTAAAATATAAAGAAAATATTGTTAGTTTAACATGTAAAGACAAAACATATAATAATGTGAATTAAAATTTGTAATATTAAATATATTTTTTTTTATAAAAGTAAGAGAAGAATAGCAAAGAGAAGAATAGCAAAGAGAAGAAAGCTGATGTTCCAATTGACTAACTTTAAAAGCTGTACAAAAAAGTAACCAAAGATTAGACTCACTTGCAAGGTGTTTTGCAGTTGCACATATAGTTCAATTCCTCTTGTGGTATTTTATTACAAACTAAAGTATATAAATACTTTATATAATATTAATTGTTGACATCAGAAATTAAAGTGATTGTTATTTTTTTTTTGGTTTTACAATTTTAATCAAACTTACTTCTGGAACATATTGGTAATTGCTTCACATTTTGTTGTATCATTGTTTGAGGCACAATACATTTGCAATAACTTAAGGTCAAATTATACAAACATCTGTCTAAGCAACCCTGTTTGTTCAATTAATAAATATTATAATTATCTAAGCCTCTATATAAAAATAGCTATTCTGCTTATTAGCTTACAGGTGCAGGAACACATTAACATAAAACTTAACATTAAATTACATTTGAAATATTTTTGAAAAATTATATTTGAAATATTACCGATGTTTTTTTTTGACATTTATAATGGAAGAAAAATCAACTTTGCTTTATATAAAAACTTTATAACTACTAGTTTTTCTTTCTTATTGTTTCTTAATAGTAAAATGGTTTTTTTTTTCTAATTTCTTATAGTTTGTCCTTAATAGATTTACCAGTATTGAAAATTTGTAAGATGATGGATTCTTAATACCATTTCCTAATATATTTATCCACCCAGGAAAAGTTTGAAGATTAGCTGCACATGCCCTGCTGTATGGCAATGTTTTCTCTCTGTAAATTGTCTTTAAAAATGCAAAAACAGTAGTTACACAAATTTAACTCAGGACTTTATAATGGAGTTACACTGTATAATATTATAAATTAAATTAAAAATACTTAACCCTTTTGTAATTTACTGTAAAGTACAATGTTCTATATTTACTGGTGTCAAGCAAAATATATTCTAATATCTTATTTGGTTGAAAAACAGGAAGTGTTCCTACATCATGAACAATTAATGCAACTGTCGTATCATCTTCCACTGAAATTTGTATTTCATCAACATTGGCTAAAATACACGTATATATAAGATTTTAGAAACTAGTAATAAAATTTTTTTAAAAAAAAAAAAAATAGAAATACTTTTTGATTCTCTTGTTCTGCAATTGCCATAGTTTAAATTGTTAAATGTGTTTTTTGTAATAGATTTAAAACTACACATCATATAAAAATTAAAAGAAAAAAATGATCAACAAAATTTCATTTTTTTTTAAATTAATTTATCATCACTCATAATCAATTGCTTTATTTTCATAAAGTTCTACAAGCAAAAAGTCTTCTGTAACATTGTGTCCAATGTCAAACCTTTCTCTTTCAGTTAATAAGGATAGACAAAAGAGTGTTGGAGGAGATGTGGTATTGCAAGAAGAATGCAAACCCTTCATCTAATATCAATTGTTACAATTACACCCTCAGAAAATAAAAGTAAGTAACTAAAAAGTATATTTGCTTTTAATACGATACTCTTGGTATGAGATGTATGTTCAATGTATTTTGGATTCCCCAAACACAGAGTGTACTCAAAATTTTCTACTGCCATTTCCTCAGCTTCAAAAGTTGTCATCGAAATTCTAAATAAACATTGCGATGAAAATGAATTCAAATTTTCACCAAAAAAAGTAACAAATACTTTAAATATTATTATATCTTACTGAAAATACGCTGAGATGAGCTCAGCTGTCTGGTAAACAGCCAGGAATGAAGAGATGGAAAGAAACAAAACCCACATTTTTTTCCTAGACTGGGCATTTGATTCTTGAAT
Organism: Polydesmus complanatus; assembly: GCA_034692225.1. Classification (NCBI taxonomy): domain Eukaryota; kingdom Metazoa; phylum Arthropoda; class Diplopoda; order Polydesmida; family Polydesmidae; genus Polydesmus; species Polydesmus complanatus. The sequence goes on along the minus strand of JAQGAZ010001072.1, from coordinate 10,633 downwards.
TTGGTCAGCAGCTGAAAGGGAGAGACTTACTATTGACACCATCTTGTTAAATCACTGCGCAGAAAAATATTCTACTTGTACTACTTGTAGAAAAATTGGCCAAGGTTAATTGATCGAAAAAGTCAATTAAAATTGATTGTTTACATAGTAAATAAATCAAAAACATGAACTTGTTTGTTTAGAAATTTCTGATAAAAATTTGTTATTTGGCTCGTAGTATATTTACAAAATATATAAAGCACTTCTTTTTATATTGACAACACAACAATAATATTATTAAATTTGTAATCAAGGCCAACACAGTATTGGATTTTAAATCAAGCTGTGCAACATAATATTATTTCAAATGGATATACTCAACCTTAAAATTGGTAGAGAAAATACTACATTGACCCATAGTACATGTTTTTATGGTGAACATTTATTAAAGAAAAGTTCTATTAAAATAGATTTCTATAATAATTATTTATTGTCAACAATTTCGGTTCATTTTTATTTACAATGTTAATATCTATTTAGATTGAAACCCATACTTGTTGTCATCTAAGAAGTAATCAGTCATAGCCAACAATTCATTAGCTGCTGCATCTAAAAATATATCATGCTTAAAAACAAAAGTTTGACGTCTATTTAAGACTGAATTTTGAAATAATTCATATTATAGTAACCATCATGAACTTTTACAGGTCCAGCAAAACCTCCATACTCATCTGGCAGTGCCTCTAAGGGAACAAATTGGCCAATGTCACCCCAATTTTTGCAGCCCTGGACCTACAGTAAATCTCATAATTACTTAAAAGGAAATTGAAATTATTTTCTTTAAAAAAAACCTTATTCCTGTACACTTCTGGTAAAATTGACTGAATCATGTTGATGACTGTGGATGCAAGGGCTGGAGCATTGATCAGCACTACTGCGTTTACTTTAATGGGTAAACAAAGCTTTTGAGAAAGTTACATCAATTTCAGTCAATTAAGTGCAGATATGGATAAATGTAGAACGTTTTAACTACCAGCAAAGCGTTAAGAATGTCCCTTACAAAAGGAAGCCAACAGAGTTTCCACATCAACCACCAGTAGCAATTGCCACAGTCAAAGATGAAGACACAGCCATTGAGTTGGCAATTAGGCCTTCTAGCCAACATTTCCATGCCACATGTACCATATTTAAATGCAGAGTCCAACAATGAAGAGTCAGGCCCAAAACTAAACAATTAAATTAATTTCATATAATTTTTTTTTTAAAAAAATGAATTGTATTAAAATAATTGTGGTAAAACCGAGACATGCGGATGACAATCACAGTAGGACAATCACCACCTACAGTGTCCATTAATGTGGTTGCTAGCCTATTTCAATAAATAAAACACATGTTAATTAACATGATCCATTTCAAATTAACTCAATTTCTGCATTTTGTAGAGACATTTTAAATGAAAATAAACTTATGTGCACACACCTCTCTTTAATGAAGAACTGAACTCCAGGCTGATTAAGGTCCCTATCGGTCCACCACTCAGGGCTTTTGACCCGCACTTTGTAATACAATTTCAGTGTTTCTTTGGACAGTACCAAATCAAAATTGCAAGAATGAAGAAAGAGAACTAAAAAATCTTCATCTGAAAGTGAAAACAAACGCTGGGAAAATTAAACATTAAAGTTGCAGGAAGTAAATAAAAGTCTAAGAAGAATTTTAAAAAACAACCACTCATACAAATTGAGGTAAATGAAAATTATAACTGGCAGAAATTTAAGTTTTAGGTAGTTTAGCACCTGTGCAAATGGGAGTTTTAGGTTGTAAATCTTTTTGCATAAAATTAGTCTAAATAAGTGCATGTTCAAACAGAGTATTATGAAATAAACACCTCTCTGTAGTAATTTATGTATAGTTAAACTTTTATGTATTAAACATCTTGTAGGGAGGAGGGGAAATTTAGTACATGTTGACAAATTTTTGCTACATACCAGATTTCCCATAGAAGTCAGCTTTTGTTTCCACCCACAGCTTCAACTCTTTCAACAAACTCAGCTGATCAGAAGACAATTTTAACCTAAAATCAACTTCATTAACTGATAGAGACATTATGCTAAATTAAAACTTCTGGAGAAATGTTTTTAGCTCATTATAAAAAAAACAAAAAAGAAGAAATGAATTTATTAGTTGCATACCATTCACCTATATTATAATACATTTAATTCAAATCTCTCATTAATTATTCAGGTGTTATTTAACTTAAATTGACTTCATAAATGACTTTCGTTTTACAGAGAGAAAAATTATTTGTGGAAGGAAAAGCTTTTATTTTATATGTCAAACTTGTTTCTACTTTATTATGTTACCTTTGCAACAGTTTTTCTTTTTCAACATACAGCAATGAATTAAATTTATAACAAAAACAAAGGCATACTTTTTATTATGGAATTCATTGTGATGTCATCAACATTCAAATACCCAGTATTTACAATGAAATATTTGTCATGGTACAGATGTTTAATATGACGTTGTTGTCAGTGACATACAAATTTTTTATGGTTCTCTTTCATCTAGACATTTATAATAATTTCCATATAAAAATTGATAAGACAAAACCTTGATTTCTAATTTCTGTTGGATTTTTTTTTAATACAGATTCTGTTTTTTAAATAAATATATTGTTGGAGAACAAAATTTAATACACTATTGTTAAATAGCAATAAAATTTTGAATTAAAAATGATTTTATATGCATTACACATGCAATTAACATTTACCTTGACTTACTGTAATACTCAAATTAATTTAATTTACTATTTTATTAATATCAGGTAGATTCACACAACATTTATTAGCTTGTAATATGTAAACGTTTGCTCTGATGGTAGTTCAGAGATAAACTACTAGCTTAAACAGAGTTTTGGGAAATAATACATCTCTTAAACTGAGTTTTAGGAAGTAAACACTTGCTTAAGCCAACTTTTATGACAAACACAAACTGAAGTGTAATTAAAAGATTCAAACAATCAAAAAAAATAGATTTTTATGAATTAAACACTTGACTTAATGTAGTGAAATTAAGTAAACACTCACTTAACAATCACCTAAAATTGGTTTAACAAAGTGAGCATTCATTTATACGGAGTAAAAAGGCTGTTATTATTATTAGTGCTAGTCTTTTTGTGTTGTATTTATAGTATGTCTAGTAAAAATAAAACTAAACCTAAACATAGTAATTGTAATATCAAACTTCAATTAATATATCAGCAAAACGTGAATTCAAAACTTTTTAATCTAAGAAATCGATTAATAAAGCCTGCATAAGTTCTGATAAACAGAAATTTATTACTCAATGCAGTTAAACATACATTCTGAATAATTATAAATTATCAGTACAGCACATACTATAGGTGGTAGCCTATTAATTATTTAAGACAATTTTTATCAGCTAATAACAAAGCTTTAGCAATGATTGTTCCTATGAATTTAGCCACAGCGTCAGGCACAGGGGAGACTAGGGTAGCATCTGATGATATTTTATTCAGCGCATTTTCAAAATTATTAAAGATGGGATCATTAGCAAAATTAGGAAAAAAGTTCCCAAATACAACTTGACAGCTGACTGTTGTGTTGACCACTTGAACCGGAAACTCACTCAATGGGGTTATTTTGATGATCAAACTCAAGGTCAAATTAACATTGAAATAGGATTCTGGAATGGTCAAAGACAGATCAGTGCCTGCCAATCCTATCGAACCATTAATTTCGCCATTATACACCAGGTTATTGAGGTATATAACATATAGGTCATTCTGACTGTCGTAGGTCAAGCCAGCCTGTGGTATGCCAGTGATGAAGATGGTGTTGGGAGTCACGCCTAAAGTCCCACTTAAAAAGGGTACATTAAAAAATGCTTGATATGTGAGTCCAAATGTACAGACAGGGATGTCCTGAATTAAGGTGTTGCAGATGGAAGAGTGTTCTTGTAGACAGGTGCTAACACTGGCCAGGATCTGGTTCACTGTGGCACTGTTCTTGGTATTGTCAATGTTGTATGGACAGGGTAATGATGCCAGGCTAGGGCAATCCAGAGATAAACATCCAGGGTTGACTGCACCAGAACAAGTATAAATTAAATTATCATTACTGTATAAACTCACTATTACCTAAGTATGGTTATGGTAACTGAAACTTTAACAAGAAATTTGTGTATACCTACATTGTGCAGTGGGATATGTTAGATTGTCCATTCCATTAAAAGCATCATTAATGGTAGTGTAGTTACTACTACATGTGGGTGGAGGAGGCATGGTTGGTCCTCTGGACAGATCCATGAACAGGGATAAAAGCAACACCAAACTCATTTTATTCTTTTTCAATGTGAGTACTGTATTTCTTTCTCCCACAATTGCGCTTAATTTTATATATATGAGCAACACAATAATAATTATTAATCTGACTGAAGATTAATTGCATTGAATAATATCAAATACTTTATCCAGCATTAATTAATTAAAGTTTCTATTGTGATCATAATTATTATTCTATGACTTTGTTGCCCACATGCTACGATTTTCATATCTATCTTGTTAATGTAATATCATGGAGGAAGTTGGTAAGAATCACACCTGGGTTTCAGAATTAATTAATTAATTTTTAAACTGAATTCAGGATTCATAGTAATAATAATAATAATAATCATTTGTGAAAATGGTAATCATAACCTATAAATAATAACACAATTGGATTTAATATTATTAATGATTTAACATGATGCCACTAATCATTTTTTATCATGATGACTACATTAGTCAGTATTGAGATACATTCATTTTCTGATAACAGGTGGTATCATCAAACAAAAATTTACTGGATGACATCATCAACATGAAATAATATTTTCAAATATAAAACAATTACAAAGTGTTTATTAAAAAATGCAAGCCCTTTTCATTTATACGGTAGGTGTTCTTTCAATGCCACAATTAAACAAATCACTTCATTAAAGCCTGAACAACAGCTTTGGCATTTAACTGTTTTAAATCAACATATGTTTGCCCAGTTCCCACAAACATTATTGGTTTCCCAGTTATGTAAGTCATGGAAATAGCAGCTCCAACCTATACTCACATGATTGTACATTTTATAATCAAATAAGTTTTCTAACAATGTTTAAAAAGTAATAATTACCTTGTCATCAATTGTATCAAATTTGGTCAACACAATTCCATCAATCAAATGCGGATTTTCGCAAGTAGAATGATCAGCAAGAGCTTGATTAAATTTGACCAATTGGTCTACAGCTTCATTGCCAACTAAAGCTTCTCCCACAAACAATACTAAATCTGGTTGATTGATGTGAATGAGCTATAGTTTTAAGTCAGAAAACAGATATATTTAAAATTATTATTCACAGTGGGATAAAAGTAATGAGACTGATAATCAAAGATCATCAAAGATGGGAAACCTTCCTAGGCATCTTTTGAAACAAGCTTCATTACTTTTTTTGCCAAACTGTGTACGAGTACCTTCGATAAAGATCTCATGAGTGGTAAATTGTCTTGCATTCTTCCAGCAGTGTCCACCAAAACCACATCAATAGCTGTGTCCCTAGCTAAGATCATTAAATGATTTGTGCTAACTAGTTAGAATAATTTTAAACACAAATACCAAAATTAATGGCTTCAGTTGCAATTCCAGCTGCATCTTTCCCATAACCTTTCTCATAAAGTTGAACCATTTGTTGACCATGATGAAGTTGTGCTGGGTGAAGAGCATTAAGGTGACGCACATGGGTGCGCAATTGCTCTACTGCACCTGCCCTAAAAGTATCACATGCAGCCACCAAAACTCTTACATTATTCTCAATCAACCAAAAACAAATCTTGAAAAAGGTCGAGAATTAATAGGTAAATGTGACGATGTGACCAATGCAGGGTTAAAAAAACAACAACAAACTTACTTTTGCAAGATTAGTTGATTTTCCAACACCGTTAACTCCACAAAATGTAACAACATATGGATGATGCTTTGAACGTTTAGCTTCCAAAATGTCACGTAAAATATCAACACGGTGTTGTGGAGAAAGTATTTGCAACAAAGCTTCATTTAAAGTGGCTTTAACAGTGGAAGCAATTCCAGTAAAAGTTCCCAACACCTTTCCATCTAATTTAGCACCCACTGAATTGCTCAGCTTTTCTGCAATATCAGCAGCAACATTCTTCCCTAATTAATAAATAAAATTTCATAATTCGTTCATTTCTAATACTACTGGGTATCAGTACAAACCAATCAAATGATCTTTCATTTTCTCCAAAACAGGTGCTATATCTTCTCGAGAAATTGATTTTGAGCCTACTAATCCTTTGAACATAGAAAACATGCCTGAGTCACTAAAATTTAAATTTTAAAACAATCAATAACAAAATTTCCATCAAAATTTTCAAATGTTACTTAGTCTTTTTTTTGGACAAGTCAATGTTTGGTACATCTCCACTCCTAGTACCTACATGATTTTTCTATGGTCAAAAAAGTTACCGTAATACAAAATTATTGTTAATCCAGAAACATTTTGAAGAAAATCATCAAATTAATAAATTTACCATACTCATAATTGCTGGGCAATTTTCAAATTGAATGTCATCATTGTTCTCTTTTATAGAATATTCAATTGGATTTTCATCCGTTTCCCATTTGGTTTTTGGTTTTGGTTCCCGAATATTAGTGCTATTATAATGTATTTTTCTTCTTTAAATATTGACAGTAATTTCATAAAATTCAATCAAACATACAATAATACTAACACTTTTTTGGATGGTTCTTTGGAATTTCTAGCTGCAAGCAACTTATTTTTATTTTTTTCAATAGTTTCAGCATCTAAATCATTGTTTTCCAAAGTAATGTTCTTTGTTTGCAAGTGCTCTTTATTTACCTCTTTTCTTTCTATAAAAATTAAACATTGTAACTAAAACAATAATGCAATTTTAATAAACCTTGTTGTTTTTGTTGTTTCTTAGCTTTCTTTTTATTAACATTTCCATCCTTTTGATTTTCAATCATTGACGCTAATGTTTTTTTAGATTTTACAGACTCATTATAGGATTTCATTTTTCGACTTGCATAATTTTGCTCTCTTGCCCATTCTTCAGCTGAATTCAAAATATTCAAAAAATGTTGTTGAACTTCAAAATAATTCTAATATTGAAAGAAAAAAAAAACCTCCATTAAAACTTTCATTTATTATAATTATTGGAATCAATCTATACAACTAATAATTGGCCTTGTTTTAAAACATCCTTATATTTATTCCTAAATTCTAAATGAATGTCATCTAAAAACTTATCAATATAGGACAATTGTAGAATTTTTTGATAAGCCACCTGCAAAGAAAATTAAAGCTGTTATGGTTTACTAGATTAAAAAAAAATTGCATTTGAATACCACATATATTAGTTCAAATTCATTGTCCAATCTGTATTGCAAAGTCAACTTTTCGTGATTAAATGTTTGAATGTCACCACGTTCCTAATTTTAAAAATTCTTAAAAATGTTGATTTTAGTATTGTTGAAATCACATACCTGCAATATAACAGATTTAATCAATGCATTTACAGAAGGGGTAAAAAGATCTGAAGTTTTTTGACAACGCCATAACACAATACCCCCTTTACTAAAAATAGTGAAAAAGTCCAACATTTTTGGACTAACACCCCAGTCTTTAAATATTAACTCATGTATACAGAGTCTAAAAACTATTAAGCCAGAAGTAAAATATAAATTTATTACACATTTGTTATGTTTGCTTGTAAAAAATGATCAAGGTTTTCTATTATTATTGCTGTTATTTTGTCAACCAACTGATAAACCAAGATAATCAATGTGATAAGAAATGAATGTATTGTATTAAGATAAGGAACATTCACAAAAGCAAAACAATTTTAATACCAGCTGACTTTGTTTTGCATCTTTAAAATTGAAACCTATTCAACACATTTTTATACAAGTTGAATAAAAATAGGTTTTCTCACCCCAAATACTTTTATGCATACATGAAAATAAAAGTTTTATGCAGGAGTAGAAGAAGAAAGATGGGGTGCCAAATGCAATGATGTCTAAGGTGTTGGCCTCCAAAGTCATTAATTAAAAAAACCAATTAATAGTAGTATGCTAAGATATTTTAATCACTTAAAAGTCTAAGATGACATTATACAGTATAAACAATCTAGATAGCACATAAAGTATAAGGCAAAGGATAATGCTCTAATTTTGTAGACATCAACTCAAATTATAATTATTTTGTACCTTTAACCATAATTGCAATTTATTTCCATAAATCAAAAAAAAAAACCCAAACCAAAAAGTATTTTTAAGTTTAAAAATTATTTGTCTTGAAACCATATTTGTTGTCTTCTATAAAGTAAACATTCATATTCAATGCCTCATTAATTGATTTCTCTAATAGAAATTAATTTAAAAAAAACCCACATTTTAACCAATAATTAACATAAAAAACCTTCATGATCTTTTACAGGTCCTGCATTACCTCCCCACTCAGTTGGAAGCATCTCTAAAGGAACAAATTGGCTAATGTCATTTAAACTTCCGCAACACTGAAGCTAAACTTTTTAATCATTAGTTAAATGTAAAGCAAACACATTTAAAAAAAAAAACTAAACTTTATTCTTGAGATAATCTGGTAGAACTGAGCCAACAACATTGATCAGAGTAGATGTGAAGGCTGGAGCATTGGCCAATACTACCATATTTATTTTAATGGGCAAACAAAGCTTATGGAAGTTAATGTTGGGTGTGAAAACAGAAAAAGTATAATTAACTAAAATTAAGAGTAATTATAAAAGTTTATTTACCAGAAAAGCATGTATCAAATTCTTTGTATAAGAAGGCCAAAGGACTTTCCATATTGCCCAATAGGGAATATTTTTCAGGTCAACAATGATGACAGCGCCATTCAGCTGGCAATTTCTCCTCTTGGCCACCATTTCCAGACCACAAGCAAAATACTTTCCTGAGGGCTCCTCGAATGAAACATCAGGCCCCAAACTAAACCAATAATAATTATTATATTAATTGTAATAATCAAGTAAATGACGTAATAAATCTTGTAAATACCGAGATGTATGGATGACCATTACTGAAGGATAATTGCCATTAATATGGTCAGTTAAAGCGTATGCATATCTTAATTTATTTTTTGAGAATTATTATAAATTACTTCAAAATCATTCAAAAAATGTTTTTTTTTTTGATTCCAATTAAAACCTGTTTTTGAGAAGGATTTGCAGCTTCGTTTCTTTCAAGTCCCGATTAGTCCACCACTGAGGGTACTTGATCCGTGCCTGGTAGTACAATCGCAATGTCTTCTTAGACAGTTCCAAATCAAAGTCGCAAGAGCGAAGAAACAGAACTAAAAAATCTTTTTCTAAAATACAAAACACGTGTATTAAAAGATGAATAAATTCAATAAAGAAGTAATATTTTTTACACATTATATACCTGTTCTCCCATATAAATCAGCTTCCTCTTCCACCCACTGCTTTAATTGATCCAACATACTCTGCTGGTCCAAACTCAATTCTAATAGAGAATCAATTTTGCTGATTTGATTAAGTGACATTATATATTATTTTTCCATCTACTTTAAATGAGATCTAAAAACCCAATGCTAACCATCAATATGAATCATATAAGTACTACAAAGATACTGACTTGGATATTGGATGCAATATTTTCGCAACTTCTCCAAAACATTCAACTGGATATAAGAACAGCTGCTAATAAAAAAATAAAATGATGCAAATATCATATCAGAAATTGTTAATACTCAAAATTACACAATAAACAAAATACATGTAAAAACATGTTATTGCAGAGCACCTTAATACTCTTTAATGTTAATAACCCACATGAAAACATAATATCAATTGGGAACATATATATTGCTTAATACTAATTAATTTGTCAAGAGTACTAATATAATAATTATTATAATACATGGTGTAGCACGGTGAAAAAACATTTGTACTAATAATTGCAAAGATTGAAATCAATGTTATAGCACCTGTAATGCTTTAGTAGATGCTGAAAAAGTGTAACTTACTATTAGCATCAGTTCTGGAACACTGATAGTGGAACCATGTAGCTTACACTACCCAAATAGATTCCTGACTAATATTAAGGTCCAGGGGAGTAGCAAACCTTTTGCAGGCTTTTTTTGTTTTTAGTGCATGATTTTAGAGTTTAATTATAATGATTGTGAAAGTTAAGCAACTGATTTTGAGAATTTAGTTCCTGATTTTGAGAGTTTAGGATCTGAATTTAAGGGTTTAGTAACTCATTTTGAGTTTAGTAACTGATTTTGAGAGTTTAGTAACTGATTTTGAGAGTTTAGGATCTGATTTTGAGAGTTTAGGATCTGAATTTAAGGGTTTAGTAACTGATTTTGAGTTTAGTAACTGATTTTGAGTTTAGTAACTGATTTTGAGTTTAGTAACTGATTTTGAGAGTTTAGTAACTGATTTTGAGAGTTTAGTAACTGATTTTAAGAGTTTAGGATCTGAATTTAACGGTTTAGTAACTGATTTTGAGTTTAGTAACTGATTTTGAGAGTTTAGTAACTGATTTTGAGAGTTTAGTAACTGATT
>JAQGAZ010001071.1:0-37184 GCA_034692225.1 Polydesmus complanatus | reverse complement strand
TCGCCAAAAACATAATTTGGTTATATTGCAAGTTTTCAAGAGGGGTCCCACTTTTTTTGCGCCACCCGATATATTATGTGTCCATTTTTGCTAATTTTGACTACCGGTAAAGAACAAAAACAATGTTTTAAGAGATGCTTTTTCCTCCCCACCCCACTGCTTATTTTCCTATGTCTTAAGAGGTGAATTAGTAAAAATTGCACGCAAAAATGTAATTTGTGTGCAGCAGAATTATTTTAATTTTGTTTTTGCACCGAATGGGAAGGGGGTTAAAAATGCTCTCCACAGGAAGATAGCACATGCATTCAATTATTGCGCACATAATTTAAGCCCAAAGAATCGTTTCTTTTGAATGCAAAATGTAAAATTTATGTGTTTTGATTTTTGTTTTTTTTTTTTAAAGATTTTCATCACCGCTACTACAGTCTTCCCGAGATGAACGCTCTTCCGCTGAGCGCCAACGAGCTGCAAATCATCAGTTTGAACAAATCGGAATCTTCGCTATCGGTGGACGAAAGACCTCCCACGATTCCGGAATCTCCATCGTCCGAAGACAACGAAGTGCAGGAAGAAAAACTCATCCCTTTCGTTCGATTGCGTCCGACCGAAAAGAAAGACGCCGTTTACGGTATTGGAAAGCTTCGTTCAAACAAACACCTTTCAAATTATTAATCTAATCAAATGATTTTCGCAGATGTGTCTCCGTCGAACGAAGATCTGGAGCCGTTTTGGATGAAGGAGATCAAGTTGCGTAAAGTGCCGGTGAAAGAAAGCGGCGAGGAGTTGGGGTCGAAAATGTCTCACAGTTTCAGCGGTGACCTCTCCCATCATAAAGGCGAGCCGGAAGTAAGGTCGAACGGCAAAGCTATTATCAATAACAGCAGCAGCAATCGAATGCCTCGAGCCGTTTCCGCTCCGTCGCACATCTCGACCAGCGGCGGACTGTCCATTCGCGAGGCCATTCATCGAGATCTGAAGAGAGAAGTGGCCAGGCGAGAGGAGCGCAAGTCCAACAACGGTCACTCCCGAACCGGCGAGAGAGATTTCGACACTTGCTCCGAATCTTCCTCCACTTCCGTTTCCGAACTTTCCGTACTCAGTTCGACCACTTCCAGCAAAACCAACAGTATGGAAACGCTAATCGTGAAAAATACTTCGGAGGATAAAAGTGAGTACATATAGACACGTGGTGCCCGTAAAAAAAAAAAACCCCCCGGACCCAACCAAATTAGTATTACCGTAAATTCGATTTTAATAATGTAAATATTTGAATGACAAACATATTGTGTTTTAAACATGGTGTTTAAAATATCCTCTTCAGGTCTCAACACACGCATTATACCCACTCACTATGCCCCACCTCACTACAAGGCATCTGTCTACATGACATGTATTTGTCCTTATAATTAAAAAAAAAATCCCTATCAAATCGAAGAAATTCCTATAAAGCTGAAAAAATTCTTATAAATCAAGAAAAATCCCTATTGAGGTAAATAAAATCCATATAAAGCTAAAAAAACCTCATAAATCAGAAAACCATTCTTATAAATCAAAAATAAAAAAAAAAAAATCCCTATCAATTAAAAAATCCCTATCGAGGTGAAAAAACCCCTATAAAGCTGAAAAAGTACTTTATTAATCAAAAAAAAAAAAAAAAATCCCTAACAATCAAACAAAAAAAAAAAAAAAATCCCTATACAAACTAATCCAAAAAAAATCCCTATACAAACTAATCAAAAAAAATCCCTATAAAGCTGAAAAAATACCTTATAAATCAAAAAAAATTCCTATCAAATAAAAAATCCCTATCGAGGTGAAAAAATTCCTATCAAGCTGAAAAAATACCTTATAACTCAAAATAAATCCCTAACAATCAAACAAGAAAAAAAAAATCCTTATACTGTACAAATAAATCAAAAAAATCCCTATCAATCAGAAAAAATTCCTATCAATCAGAAAAAATTCCTATCAACCAGAAAATATCTCTATCAATAGAAAAAATCCTTATAAATCAGAAAAAAATCCCTATCAATCAGAAAAAAAATCCCTATCAATTAGAAAAAATCCCTGTCAATAAAAAAAATCCTTATCAATTTCTAAGGACACCATAATATACTGCATACAAGCATTTTTAATAATTATCTAAACTAATTAATTTTTTTTTCTTAATTTCTAAAAAAAAAAAAATAGGTATCGGCAGTGTTCATCATAAAAAGCCTTTATGGTTAGACGAACTCAAACAAAAAAAATCAGTTCTAAAACCGGTCGATCGCAGTAGTTCCAACGGCAGCAAAACCTCTTCTCATCATCACAACAACCGCAATCATCCTCATGTACAAACAAATAATAATAAAAACAATATTCCGCCACCTCCATCATTCGAAAACGTTTTAGAAGAAATCAAACGCAAAGGCAAAGACAAACTCTTTTCCAACCTTCGTCCGAGACAAAAAGTGGAAGCGCCAGCAACAACAGCGATCAAAACGGATTATTCCAGTTCTTCCTCCTCCAGTTCCCTCTCCTCCACCCCGCTGTCGGCGTTGAGCGACGAAGACGAAGAGAATCCCCACCACCACCACCACACGCTAATCATATCAGAAACCGACATTCCATCGACCTATTTCAATCAGGAGCCGAAAACGAAACCTTTACGTCCGGTGAGCGCGCCCATCACCGTCAACCACATCCTCCAACAGCACAGCAATCAGCTGATCGAAAGCAACCGCTTCTCACCTCGGAAAAACGGCGACTCTCCCACGAAAGAGAAATTAAAATCGTTAGACGAAGGTAATAATAAAAATAATAATTATAGTCAAGACGATGACGTAACGATCGAAGATGATGATGATGATGCTGATGCTGGGACAGAAGATGATGTTTCGGAGAAGACGTTTTCCGCCACCGAAGATGCTGCGAATAAATCTAATAAACAGAGTTTGGAAGATTTGAAATCTCCTCTCTTGTTATTAGATCTGTTATCCCGCATCAGTAAATCTTGTTCCGAGACCAATCTGACCGGTTTGGGCGCCCCCTCTTCGGCCAAAAGTCGCTTCGAAGCGGCCACCAGTCGCATGACGTCGTCGTGTTCCAACCTGCAAACCTCATCTTCGTTTTCATCCGCGCGCAGGAAAGAGAATGATCCTCATCATAATCCGTACGACGATTTGAGTTGGTCGAGCGGAGCGTCGATTCTCTTGGCGCAGACCAACGACAACAACCACGAGTTGCAACCCACCGTCGCTTCCAGCTCTTCCGCTTCCGACTTAGAAGTGTACGAAGAAGCCGAAAGCGACACAGCGCTCTACGAAAACTGTAAATCCGAATTTTCGTTACAACTGAAGCCGGCTGCGGCTGCGTCTTCATCTTCCACTTCCGCTACGACGACGTCGACTCCTCCGAAAAGAAACCCCAGTGAGATTTCGCTGGATTAACACCGACGCGGATTCCATATGCGCGAGGGATGTTTCGTTTAAAACGCTACTCCAATAATTTACGAGTTTAATTACGTTTTTTGGAGGCTTAATGAGCGGTTTTAAAATTGAATCTCCACAAAAACTTTAATTAAAAAAAATCTTGAAATTTTGGTACCAAATGACTAAATACAGTTGGTAGACATACTTTTAAAACCGAGTGTCCAAATCTTCTATTGAAAAAACGTGTTGGAAATGGACACTCCCATTCAAAAATGTTTGGAAGTTTAATTAGTGGTTTTAAAATTGAATAGGTACAATATTTTTTTAAAAAAACTTATGTACCGGTAATAAAAAAAATAATCTTAAAATTTGATACCAAATGACTAAATACAGTCTATACATACTTTTAAAACCGAGTGTCTAGATCATATATTGAAAATACGTGTTGGAACTGGACACTCCCATTCAAAAATGTTGAAATTATTGTTTTAAACCGAAATTAACTCAGATTTGGACACTGAGAACATGAAATTTATTTTTTTAAAAAAGATGACTCAAAAAAAAATTTTTTTTTTTTTAAATATTTAAAAAAAAAATTATAAAAATTAAATTTAAGAGATTGGACTTGGCGTTTTAAATGAAACATTTGGAACGCATATTTTTAGGTGCTAATCTTTCTCGATATAATAATTATTATAATAATAAATTTTAGGATCTATTTTATGCTGTTGGCTCTCTCTCAAAATTAATATATTATAAAAAAAAAAAAATTAATTTTCACTTTTTTGTAAAACTTTAAATGACGTAAAAAAAAAATTACAAAAACTATAAAAAAAAAAAAAAAAACATACCTTGAAAAGGTCAACAAAAAACGAACAAAAAATATTAATAATTATTATCAAAATTTGTAATTTAATAAAAAAAAAAATTATTGCTTATAAAATTAATTATAGAATTTATTAAATTAAATGTAATTCCCAGATTATTAACTCTTATAAATATTTTGGGTTTATTGAAATAGTCATTGACAGCTTGTACTAATCATTTTGAAGCATTGTTTTCAAAAAAAAATGCGCTCTTTATATGCTTCTTATATTTTTGCAAAAAAAAATTTATTTTTTAATGTATAATTTATATTTATGTAAATAATAAAATGGAGGGAAAAAAAAAATTCCCAGATTTATAAATTATAATTATTATTATTACTCGCTTCGCTATTTCACTGTTAATTTGCATAATTTTATGCATCAAATAATTATATATTTTTTTTTTCTTCTATTCTAAACAATTATTATATTTCTGATATGTTCCATTTTATTAACTGTTAGAAACGTGGAAAATAAAATGTATTGTTTTTATAATGTATATTTTATGATTATTTACAATAAATTATTTCAATCCATCTCGTACGAGTAGTTGAAAGGAGATATAAACGCAACTAAGAACGGAAAAACAAGTAGGGAACGCAATGTTAATACGGCTCAAAAACGGAAAACCTGTCTAAAACACATATTTTTTTTAGTTATCCTTAGCTCGACCGGTTTTAATTACAATGCACTTATCAAATTATCTGTTCAATTGAATTCCCCTCCAATTCTTTTACAAGGTACTGTAGAGAGCGAGAGGTGTAAACCCAGTCAAAAAAAGAGCCCCAACAAATTGGACTACAAATTCATCAATCAATCAATTAAGACCATAGTGGTTAGAAAACGAGTTTATTTGTACGTTGCTTTTCGGATGGTTCATTTGTGACTCTAATCGAACAACAATAAAAAAAAACCTCCTTCGACCATGCTCATTCACGTGGTTAAAGGGTCAACACCTGTCGCGACTATACCCACGACGAGTCAACGTCCCCTACTGTCACCAATACACTGTCTTGTGCCCTAAATAAAGAAAGTGCAGTACAGTATTGTTCTCTCTCTCACTTTCAACGAATATACACGTCTCTCAAATACTCTCCTCAAGTTATATATATATATTTTTTACGTGCAAGTTCGACATTAGTTTAACCAGTAAAACGCTGCAATACTTAAATTACCAATAGAATTTTAAGAAATAAAACGAAGAAGAAAAAAAAGTGTTTCCTGGACTATAAACCACAGGTAAGACAATTTTTCTTTTAAATTTATAAGCACTATTACACAGTACACGGTGTAGCATAAAAAGTGCGTGGTCCCACAACTGTTGCCTATGATGAGTAGGAGAACTGGGTCTTCATCAGTGAATCGCTTCCCCGAGCGCATCTACCGGTGATCAATATAAAACAGTCTCCTTACTCGTTATGCCACACCGTGTACGCCATTAAACACGAAGCTAAAATTCTATGCTGTATTTTTCTAGATGGCTAAAGCGAATATTAAATTGAAAGTCGGTATACACGATCTCCCATTGGATGTGTGGGAACATATTTTTAAATTTGTGCCTTCCACAGACATCGTCACTCTCTCTTCTGTTTGTAAACATTTCCAAAAAATTGTTCAAACATTGTAAGCATTTTTTTTTTTTTTTTTTTAAAGTAAATAAATATAATGTACCTTGAAAATTTTTTCCAAAATTTCAGAGTAAAAGAATTTGACTTTAGCTATTGTTCTGCCCTGGACTTAACCCGTTTGTTAAACTACACCTTGTCCGCTAGTTGCACGAGTATAAACCTCAACCATTGCTATTGGTTAAAACCCAGAGATTTCCTGCGAATACTTTACTCACCCAAATACATTCAACATTTTCATATCGTGGAATGCGACGTTAATCGAGGCTGCATGGAAACCATCCCCTACCTCAATCTCACCTCGCTGTCCATCACTTATTCTCCGCAATGGAGAGCATTTTTTATAAGCCACGAAAACGAGGACGAAGCTAAGCTGCGAGGTTTTCGCCGCTTAAAAAATTTGGAAATATTTTACAAGGATTTTCCCAGCGGAGTTCTCATCGAAATCTATTCGCTGGTCCTCAGGCATTGTGAACGATTGGAAAGTTTAAAAATATTCGAATGTATTTCGCGCTCTTTCAGTGAAAAAATGGCCTGCCAAATATTCCCCATTAGGTTTCGTAGCCTGGCTACTACACCCGTGCCCGAATTAAAAAGTCTAACGATTAACGTGCAAACTTGGAAGTTGGATCGAGCGGTGGGCCGATTCGTCGCTTTGATTCTGCAGGGGAAAACCAGTCCGTTGCGAAGCGTTGATTTCGGATCTCAAAATGGATATTTACGTCACAGTAAAACTTTGTTGTTTTTTTTTTAAATATAAAGTTTTTACATATTAAACGTGTGCTTTGCTTTACAGCTAGCCTCCAGTCGGACCCGCGAATAATATTCGATAAGTCAACATTATCCATCAAGTACGATTTGCCTATTGTTTTCTTTAATGACGCGTGAAAAACGTTTTTCCAATTTTTTTTTTTTTTTTTTTTTTTTAGTTACGGCACAAATTTAAATTTTTGGTTAAATTATAAACCAGCGCAAAACTCGATTAATCAAAAAGACTATAAAAAAATTGTGGTAAAAAACGTTGACCACTTGGATGGGCTTAGTGAATTTTCTCGAGTATTGGTTTCAAATTCCCGAGAAACGTTGAAGGAATTTCACTTAAAACATCATCGCGTATTTGAAAACGTATAAACAATTTTAATTATCTCTATACATAATTGTACAATACATGTACAGTACAGTACTTATTCCTCTCACAAAATGTTGTAGTGCGATTTAGAGTATTGGGACGGTTTATCGCGTATCGCCATCAATTGTCATCGAATCACCGTGTTTGACATTTCTGGACAACATTTGGAAATATCTCCATCCTCGGATTATATAACAATCGCTTCGATTCGGAAAAATAAAGCGCTCTTAAACGATCTAACTCATTTAAAAAGTAAGTTAATAATTACTAATAACTAAATAATATTTTGGTTTTTTATTGATTTATTTGTGTACCCAATTTAGATTTAGAAAAACTGTGTATCAGCCCAAACCTCCTGCACTGCCGATATCTCAAATCCAACGGTGAACGAGTAAGAGTAATATTTCAATTAAGGACCGTTTAACTTTTGACCCCTATTTTTGGTCATTCTGACTGTGTCTGAGCTAAATTTTGCAGAAAATTTTTGGTTTATTTTTAATCAAAGAATTGACTTCACTCGGCGACAGAAAATCAAAACCGATTTAAACAATAATAGGGCACCTACCTCAAACGGTCCCTAATTTATTTTTTTTAATGACCCTATAATTATTATAAAGGAATTGTATAGAATAATTAATTCCACTTTTTTTTTTTTTAAGTGTGAGAAAGCTATGCCATTCTGGAAGGTGACAACAGCCTGTAAAAGCTTGATTGAAATTCGCATCGTCTATGTTCGTTGTCAAAATTCTTGGTACAGTACAATTAGATGTCACGAATTTAATCAGTAAAAGTTTTGCAATAATAATTACCGGTACCGTATGCATTTTCAAATTTAGTTTGGTTGACGAAGACAGTTTGTACGCGCTCGCGTCTTGCGCCAAATTGAAAGCGTTGCACTTGGTCCGTTTTTCCATCCGCACCCCTACGACGTTCGCTTTATCGAGAATCACCGCCGAGTGCGGGGAATTGCAGCGACTCCACGTATGGAACGTACGCGGATGGGATAGGACGGAATTTATTCTCAACGAAAATATTAAGACGTTTAGGTTCAAATATTATTACGGAAAAACTTTTACGATATTAAATTTAATATATATTTTTTTTAAAATAGTTTTTCTGGAATGATGGAATTAAAAAACCCATTCTTGAGCAAATTGAAACATTGCACAAATTTAGAAAAAATATATTGCGATTCGATACGACTTCAAGTACGCTATGAAGATTCGTTCGCGGACGTTTTACGCAAAGTAAATTATTATTTCGATTTTATCAAAGAATATTTTGATAAAAAAAAAAATTACAAAAAAAAATTTAGATATAATATTTTTTTTGTTTTTCAGTTAAAGAATTTGAAGGCGATCGTCGTGAGACGAGAAGTAGGTCAGCGAGGATTTAAAGTCTCGGAAATATTATCGAATGAACGGCTGATTCGTATTTTCAAATCGTAAGTCATTAAATTTTTTTTTTTTTAAAGAGAAAAAAAAAAATTAGTTAAAACAAATTTACTTTTCGCCCCGATATTAGATTACAAGATGAAAGAGCAGGGTTTTTTTTACGCTCTGGAATCGTCAGCCGACATACCGGTAGCTCATCTCGACTCATTGTTTCATTTTAAAATTGATAATTATTACTTTTGAAAAATGTTATAATAAAGTTTTTAAATTTACATAATTTTGTTAATTAATAAATAAATAAATAAATAAATTGTTTTCAAACAACATTTAAACGTTAATTTTTACTAATTAAATATTATTTTTGTTTAAGCTAACATTTAAGGACCTAACCTTTAAACCTTCGACCCCGCACCCTGTACATGGTCGAAAGGTCAACATCTGCGACCCTTG
This sequence comes from Polydesmus complanatus, assembly GCA_034692225.1. Classification (NCBI taxonomy): domain Eukaryota; kingdom Metazoa; phylum Arthropoda; class Diplopoda; order Polydesmida; family Polydesmidae; genus Polydesmus; species Polydesmus complanatus. The sequence goes on along the minus strand of JAQGAZ010001071.1, from coordinate 28,307 downwards.
CTGGTGGCCCCAGTACTGTTACAGTACATGTTGTATTTTCTTTTATTGCTCAAAAGAGTCAAACGTAGACAGACCTACTCTTCGTATTATTATTTTTTTCCTCGTGTCCCAAAACAAAGTCTTTTTTTAAAAAAATTCTCTCCTCGAGTCTACGGTATATTTTAGCTTCAGTTTCGAGGCTCGTGCGTTACTACAATATTAAATTGCCAATAGTATTTTAAAATATAACATCCTTAAACGAGGAATAAAGAAAACTTTCCTGGACCATAAAGCACGGGTAAGACAATAATTTTGATGTACAATACCGTATTTATTATAAGCAGATAAGCTTAATAATAATTATTATTAAAAAAAAAAAAAAAAACATACGATGTATTTATCAATATCGTGTAGGCTTACTGTTAAATGCAGTTAAAAAATCAATAATTCTATTTTTCTATAGATGGCTGAAGTAAATATTAAATCGAAAGTAGGCTTATACGATATCCCGTTAGATGTGTGGGAGCATATTTTTAAATGTTTGCCTTCCAAAGACGTCAGCGCTCTCAGCTGCGTTTGCAAACGTTTCCAACGGAATGTTCAATCATTGTAAGCATTTTTTTTTAAAAGACTGTATTATTATAAAAAAAAATATTGAAAAAAATATAAACAAAATTTTTTTTTTTCTATTTTCAGAGTAAAAGAATTTGACTTTAGCCATTGTTATTCGCTCAGCTTCAATCGTTTGCTCAACTACACCTTGTCCGCAACGTGCGTCGGCATAAACCTCAACTATTGCTATTGGTTAAAAGCGAGTAAAATTCTGGAAATAATTTCCAAAACCACCAATCATCTCCAGCATCTTCATCTCATCGAATGCGACGTTAACGAAGAGTGCATCGAAAGCATATTATTATCATCATCTAACCTCCAGCTCACGTCGCTGTCGTTCACTTTTTCTCAGCGGTGGAAATCAACGTTAATCAAGCTCAAAAATGAGAATATTAATAATATTCGAGCTTTTCAACATTTAAAACGATTGGAAATATTTTACAAAGATTTCCCCAGTGGAATTCTCATTGAAATATATTTACTGGTATTAAAGCATTGCCAAGCATTGGAAACTTTGAAAATATTCGAATGTATTTCACGATCCTTCGAAAAAGATCCGAGCGAAAAATACCCGCTGCAATTATTTCGTATCACTCCTACTCCCGTGCCCAAATTAATAAGTCTGACGATTAACGTCCAAACTTTGCAATACGATCAAAACGTAACCAACTTGATCGCGTTAATTATGAAGCAAAAAGTAGCTCCGTTGCAAAGCGTTGATTTCGGATCTCAAAATGCGTATTTATATAAAAGTAAAAAACTTGGTCCGTTTTTAACTTAAGATACGAGCTTCGGGATTTTTAAACATTATATTGTTTTACAGGAAACATGTTGTCGGAACCGCGAATAGTATTTGATAAATCAACATTATCCATCAAGTACGAGTTGTTTTCTTTAATAATTTGTGCATTCAAAATATGTACTCGCAATTTATTTGTATTTATATATTTTTTTTTAAGTTGCGGAAAAGGAACTGATTTAAATTTCTGGCTAAATTATGAACCAGCGCAAAATCTAATTCGTCAAAAAAACTATAAAAAAATTATCGTAAAAGACGTTGAACTGGCTGGATTCCAGGAATTTGCTCGACTAATGGTTTCAAATTCCCAGGAAACGTTGAAAGAATTTCACTTGAAGCATCGCCGCCAATTTAAAAACGTAAACCAATTTTAATATTATTTTTTATACTTAATAATAAATTTACCGATAATTACTGAATATTATTCTTCTCATAAAAAGTGCGATGTAGAGTATTGGGATAGTTTAGCCCATATCGCCATCAATTGCCATCAAATTACCGTTTTTGACATTTCCGGACATCATTTCGAGAGCTTTCAAAGTTTTATTTTCATAAGTAATGCTTCAGTTCGTAAAAATAAACTCGTATTGAACGCTTTAACGCACTTAAAAAGTAAGTTAATTACTGCTAACTATGTATATAAAAATAATTTAATATTTACCGAGTAATTATTATTATTGTTTTTTAGATTTAGAAAAACTCTGTATGAGCCCAAAGATCCTGCATTGTCGATATTTTAAATCCAACGGTAAACAAGTAAGAATCATAAATTTAAAACTACTATGATAATAAGTAGGGTTCCCTAATAAAAAAAAAAAATGACCCTAATACGTTACGAGGAATTGTACCAATAATAATTATTATATTCTGTTTTTACAGTGTGTGAAAGCAATGCCATTTTGGGCAGTGACATCTGCGTGTAAAAAGTTGATTGAAATTCGCATCGTCTATGTTCGCTGCATTATGCCTTGGTAGTAAAATATAATTAACTTACTACACGTTATAAATTAATTATTATAATATATTATATTATTATTTTTTAGTTACGTTCATGAAAATAGTTTGTACCCGATTGCTTCGTGCGCCAAATTGAAAGTGCTTCACTTGGCCCGTTTATACGTTCAAAGCGGTACGAGTACAAAATTCGCTTTATCAAAAATTACTCAAAAATGCGGCGAATTGCGAGAGCTCTACGTAAACTACGTCAACGGCTTGAAAAGAAATGATTTTTTTCTTAACGAAAATATTAAGATTTTTAAGTAAAAAAAAAAAAAATGATGCAAATCCAAAAACTTTTTATAATTATTATTATTTTTTTTTTTTGTAGTGGTAATCTTAGGTTGACGGAATTGCATTCAAGATTCTTGAACAAATTAAGAAGATGCAAAAATTTGGAAAAAATATATTTCGATTCGATACGAATTAAAGAATGCGACTATAATTTGTTAGCGGACGTTTTACGGAAAGTAAAATCATTATTCCAACATATAAAATAAAAAATAATATACTAAATATTTTTTTTTTATTATTATTATTATTATTTCAGTTAAAGAATTTGAACGCGATTGTTATCAGACCAGAAAAAAGAGGTCGCGTGTTGAAAGAATGGGAAAAATTACGGAATGAACGCTTGCTTCCTATATTCAAATCGTAAGGCTTCAAAAAAATTTTTCTTTTTTTTTTTTTTTTTTAAAAAAAATTTGATTTTGCAAAATATAGAATACAAAATGAGAGACCAGCGTTTTTTTATGCTCTGCAACCGTCAGCCAACGTACCAGTAGCTCATCTCGACTCATTGTATCATTTTAAAATTGATAATTATTACTTTTGAAATTGCGATTTAAAACATTGTCTCGTTTTAAAATTCACGTACATTATTTCGTAATAAAAAAATAAAAAAAACTATGATTAAAATTATTACTTCAATTTCGAATGCAACTACGGTAATAATGCGTTCCGACTACTTTCCCCCCTCTGCTTGTTAAGGTTGGTCAAGAAGAAACAGCAAAGACCAAACCAGCATCTGATAAACATTTTTTTTTTTGCCTAACTCTGACGTCACTTACGTTTTCAGCCTAAAGAAGATGTTTCTAGACCGAAAGATAGACACGGTACAGCAGTATGAACGAGGTACCCTTGAAATACACGTGAAATACCCTTTCGCCCCTACAATGAGTCACTTCAAGACTATGCCCCACATTTTGTTGACTTAGGACCTAAATAAAAGATGGTGCAAGGTCAATACCCGAGTACAATCCCAGACAACACAACTTAATCTGATAATAATTGCACTCGCAGTGAGAGGACCAAACGGATTTCCAAAGTTTCACTTTCTATGTGTCGCTTCAGTACGGTAGAGGAATTTTGCTACTAGCAATCGCCGAAATTTATTATTCACAAAGATTATTGCAAATCCTAACTATACCAGTTATAAATTTTCGTGTTTTGACGAGAGATTTTGTAGGTGTAATTGTACAATTGAGTCTGCAAATTGTGCGGTGAAAATGGCTTTCGTGTTCGCAGAGAACATTTAAACAGTAAGTTGATATTTCCCTCGATACTCCAAAAATATAGCTGCTTACCTATTTAATTTTTTTCTATTACGAAATTACCAAGTTGTGCAATTTGTTATTCTAAAAAAAAAAAAACTTAAAGATCCTACGCTTGATAAGTTTAAATAATTTAATATAAAGTATATTTAGATCGGCAAAGGTTCAATTCCAAAAACAAAACAAAAAAGAGAAGAAGGGTGCAAACTTCTAACAACGAATTTCGGTGAAAAAAAAACTCTTTTAATCTGTTAATTATATTGGGGTCGTTATAGTGTGGACTAAACTGGTTATTGAGCAAATCACCCTGTTCTTTATTCGGTATTCAAAAAATAAAACGGTTAAAATTCAAGTTGAAAATCGGAATTCTATTTTATTAAAAAATCCACAATGTCGACTACCAAATTGTGCGTTTGTGGATGTCCCAACTCCTACCCGAAAACGCGAGAAGGAGCCACGGGCCAATCTATTCTCAATAACCAATATTTCGCCGAGGAATACACGGTAAGAAAAAAATAAATAAAAATTTAATTTACCCTCCAAACTGTTTTAATTTTATAGATGACCGAGGTAGAAACTCCATCGGTAATCAACGTGAATGTACAGCGTTTGCCATTCGATGCGTGGGAGCACATTTTCCATTATCTAACTCTCAATGACGTCATAGTCCTCAGTTGCACCTGCAAACATTTGCAACGTGTTGTGCAAACAATGTAAGTTCCACTATTTATCATATAATTACAGCAAAAAAAAACAAAAATACTAAGTCTTATTTTTTTCAATTTTTAATTGGCAGAAAACGTTCATTCGACTGCAGTTTATATTATCCGCTCAAGATCAACGCTTTTATCAACTACGCCCTATCCACCAGCTGTACCAGTGTAAACCTCAACCACTGTTATTGGTTAAAACCCCGAGAAATCGCGGCTATCATTTCCAAAACCACTCATCTCCAGCATCTTCATCTCGTGGAATGCGAGGTTAACGAAGAGTGTATGGAGGCCATCTGCGCTCTCCAACTAACGTCGCTGTCGATAACTCTAACCGCCGATTGGCTGTGTTTTTTCGGCAAGCTCACGCTCTGCCCTACTCTTCTAAGCAGCGTAACTGACCTACGAATTTTTTATAAAGACTTCTCCAGCGCAATCCTTACTCAACTATATTTGTTGATGTTACGCTATTGCCAAAACTTGGAATATTTGAAAGTGATCGAATGCGCTGGTGCTACTACACACGGTCGTTTAAGGCGTTTAGACCAACCAATTTTAGTTCCATTCGGTAAATTTTTTTTTTTTTTTTTGTGCATTTTTTTGAGTTTTTAAATTTTCGAATGAACCCCATTTTTAGATCCTACCGGGGTCCCAGAATTAAAAAGTCTAGTACTCAACGTCCAAACTTTGGATCGTGATCCACACGTTACGTGTTTCGTTCATTTAATTTGCTGCGGAAAAGTCAAGCCGTTACAACACGTTGACTTGGGATCTCAATCGGGATATTTTTATGCCAGTAAGTTTTATTACATAGTGTTCGTAAAAAAAAAAACACCTACCCAACTAAATTAATATTAAATCTTTTTAAACAATCGAAATATTTTAATGACTCGTGGAAAAACTTTGATGACTTTTTTTTTTTGCCATTTTATTCTGTGCGTAAAATATTCAATTCCGGTTCTCAAAATTAAAAGTTTTTCCATTATGACATTAAAATATTCCGATTATTTAAAGGATTTAAGGTTATTTTTTTTTACGTACACCGTGTAAATAATTTTTTTTTTTTTTTTTTAATTTGAGAAATTATTGTCAAAAATTAATTTCCAGATGGTCTCATGTGGGCACCGCGCATTAAATTCGAAAAATCAACCCTATCATTAAAGTACACCACTTGTAATTTAATCATTATTTATAATTAATTTTATGCCCCCAAAAAAAAACATTTTTTTTCCTCAGTTGCGTAAACACAAATATTAAACACTGGTTGGATTATCAATTTGTTAAAGACCTAATTTACCAACCGAATTACGCGTCGTTCGTAATAGAAAACGTGGAATCGGAAGGATTTCATGAATTTGCTCGAGTAATGGTGGCAAATTCCGGGAAAACATTAAAGGAAATTCACCTCAAACATCACAAAACATTTAAACACGTAATTTACTACTATTATTATTATTTTTTGATCTGTATAAATCATTTAATAATTTTTTTTTTTAAATTAATTTTAAAAAGGGCTATAAGGAGTTAATGGAAGGTTTATTACATCTGGCGATCAATTGTTCTCAAATTACCGTTATCGACGTTTCGGGACACAAGCCCAGTGCCATCGCACCCTCACTGCCTTGTATAGATAACGCAACAGTCAAAAAACATAAAGCTCTATTAAACGCTTTAACTAACCTAAAAAGTAATATATAAATTAGCTCAATAATAAGGAATAATTAATTAATATTTCCCCCCATTTAGATTTAGAAAAACTCATTATAAGCCCGTTCATACTGCATTGCATCTATTATAAATCTAACGGTCAACAGGTAAATATTCCATTTCTATTATTAAAAACTTTTTTAAAAAAAAATTTGTTTTTGTTTTCTAGTGTTTCAAAGCTCTGCCATTGTGGAAAGTGACGTTAGCGTGTAAAAAGTTAATGGAGATTCGCCTACTCCACACAGTTCCATTTGATTGTGTGGATTCTGGAATGTAAGGCTAATTAATAATATCTCTTATAAATTAATTTTGTTATTCATTTAATTAGTTTTTTTTTTTTTTTTTAATTTTTAGATTGGTTCACGAAGACAGTTTGTATAATCTCGCTCATTGTCAAAAGCTCAGAGTGCTGCATTTAGCTTGTTTTCAAATAATATCGACGACGCAATTCGCTTTATCGAAAATAACTCACGAGTGCCGCCAATTGCGAGAGCTGGTGTGCCACGTGCAGGGAATACTGGACACAGATTTTCTTTACAACAAAAATATTAAAACTATCAAGTAAAAAAAAAAAAACCTCCCCGAGAAAATGATAAAAACCAGCTTTACTGATAATTCTTAATAATTGATTTAGCACTAGTCAAGACGTGGTTTGTAGCGAAACATTTTTGAACAACTTGAGCCACTGTGAGAAATTGGAAAAGCTCAGCCTCGCTGCCATACAAATGGAGTACTGTAATTTTGAACGTTTAGCGAATGTTTTACATAAGGTGATTTCAATATTTTACCATTTAAAAATCTTAATTTTTATAATTTTTGTTTTTAAATATTATATTTTCAGTTGAAAAATTTGAACGCGGTTGTTATTAAACGCGGAGTGTTGCAACTCCAAATCGACGACGATCCTGCTGCTTATCCATATAATTATCTGCGATTGGAATATTCGCGCGTTGCCTGGAACAAGCGTTTGGATCAAATTTTAAAATCGTAAAACCTCATTTTTTCAATTAAAATAAAAAAAAAAGCTGTGCAATAAATTAGTTTTTTTTAGATTAAAGGACGAAAGACCCGCGTTCTACTATTCTCTGGCTGAATTTACGAGCAGTTTTGCTACTCCTACAACTCATCTCCATTTAACGTAACTTAAATTTTGTTTGCGTAGTAAGAACTACGAGAAAGTTACTTCCCCGGTACTTTCGGGTTATCAGCGTAAACTACAATGTTGTATTAAGGACCTCGTTAAGCCCGATTTGTCACAATTCAAACATCTTGTTTGTTTTAAGGACATACCAACAGCTCATTAATTAATTTTATTACAGGTATTTTTAAACTTAAATTTAAAAATTCTTTTATTTGTCGCCTTAGTTTTTATATAATTTGCTCTTGTGAATTTCTGTTTTTAATTTATTAAACTCACGCCCATTACATACCTGAGCATTTTGAATCGCATTTGCTTCACAACCTTCCAAACCTTCCCCTCCCAAAAAAAAAAATACAGTACTGAAATCTCTTAAATTTGATAACTTTACATACAGACAGCCAGCTTCAAAAACAAGTATCGCGCTAGAAAGTATTTTTCTAAATTGAATATTTCATCAAACAGTATTTCGTCGTCATCGGATTTCTAAAATCAGAATGACGCCTTAATAACTAATGCTTAATTTATAATTACTTTTAATGCAAAATGTGTAGTTGCGATCTACCATAGCCGATGTACACAGTTTTCTTAAAATTATAATTGGAATGAAACGTAATAATTAAAATAAAAGACTTACATTTGTCGCTTTCTATCGCATTTCTCATACGTTCTTCCTATTTTCATCAAATTCCCCAAACACAGCTTGGGAAATTTCTTGAAAAGTTCACGCTCTTTAAGGACGGGGAACAGCGTACATATACATGCATGTAGCACCGTAGTCCTCGGTAGCACACATCGCCACCATAGGGTCACTGTCATCGCCGTAACGCAACAACGTATAAATAAATTAAACCAACTCAACCACCGTAAACAAGTTTCATTTTCAATAATGGCACCAATTTTATCGGCGAAGTGAGCGAGGCAGAGTTTGGTCAACGCCATGTAGGAGGCGTTGGTTTGGTTCGCGCAGTTTAACTCGTTACAGTAATGGCGACGCGGTAGAAGAGGCAGCAGGTTGACCGAGAACGACGCGTAAACACTCACTTGGAAAATGACGAATTATCATGCTTTTTGAAAGTTAAATTGCAGGAACACTATCACCGAGAGTTAATCTGCGATTTTTAACTATAAATAGCGAAAATAATTACAGTATATTACCGCTATTTACCGGGTAAACAAGAACAACAAGCGTAAACAATGGTAAACAACAACTTTCAGGCGTAGCTCCTCCTTCACCTTCGCATGTTCATATCGATAATCGAAAGACGTAGAATCGATGTTGCGATATCGATTATTGTAATCGATTACGTTTTAAGATCGCAGTACAGTACCCAGATTCATTTTCCTTTTTCATCGTTCTGCCTGTTTGTTTGGCAGTGTTTTTTTGGGGAGTAAAAATAAACTTAAATAGGAATAGCATTGTAGCAATTATATAAAAAATTTTAAATTATTTTTTAAATTGAATCATTCGTTTTTTTTAAATAAAAAAAAAACCCGGTTAATTAATCCCCGCTTTTTCTGAGATATAAGTTTTAAAGCCAAGATGAAAATTCGTCGTGTAAATTTTAATAACAAGATCAAAAATTTAATCGAGTTTTCCGAAGAAAAAAAAAATGTTTTCACAAAATAATCTAGAATTTCTTTAAATTTCATTTCGGTAACTACAACATATTATATTTAATAAAATCTTTCGAAAATAATAATAAAACATATACAATTAAATTAATGTAAAACCGATACCTAGATCTGATTAAAAATCAATGTTTTAGTCAGATACAGAAATACAATAATTGTAGCAAAAATGTAGGGTGGAAATATCTGTTCTGTAGGCTACATTTTGCAATTTTATAATTATAAAAAGGTTGACCAAAATTTTAAATTGAAAGAAAGCAATTTAGTTGACTCTTCCGCGAACGAGTAGGGAATAAGGACGCGGCCTTAACGTGACGTTGACGTCCGGTTCCAGGCTGGGTTTGGGTTGACACGGTGGAAAAGTGAAAGTAAATCGATGGAGCAGACAGGAGAAAATCAGCCTGAGTTCCATTTCGGATAAAGGCACACCCAAGCACACTCGAGGACCTAAACAATCGCAGCATCCAAAAAGAGAAAAAAACCAATTAAATTATGAAAATAATCCAAATAATTAATTCTTTGAGATAAACACCGATGGAATACGGCGTTAAATAAGGCGGAGCTTTAGCCTGGTTCTTTTCATCGATGAAGCGTTCGGGTTTGAAGAGTTGCGGCTCCTTCCACAAGCTGGGATCGTGATGAACGGCGTAGATGTTCTGCAGACAGGTGGTTCCTTTGGGTATGGTCCGGCCTAATACCTTCACCGTGTCCATCGTTTTGTGAGGGATCGATAAGTGCACCACACTGGCTTTTCGGTGGATCTCCATCACCATGGCGTCTACATAAGGTAGCCGAGGCATATCGTCCATAGTGGGCAGTCGTCGTCTGCCTACCACCCGATCCATCTCTCCTTGCGCTCTCTTCTGGACGTGTGGGTTAGAGGCTAGGAATAGAAAACCCCACAGGATGGTGGTCTCAACGGTGTCCACAGCCGCCGGGAATAGGCTCCACATGGTCATCAACAATTGCTCAACTAGTAAACATTCTACGTTAGTTTTGAGAAAAAAGTTTAAAATGTGTTTATTTTTTTTTTTACGATTAAACGGAGCTTCCACTTTCTCATTTCCTTCGACTTCTTTCTTCTTAATTTCCGATAGATAAAAGTCGATAAAATCGGTCAGCTCTTCCTCTTTGTAGTTGATGACGTGTTGGTCGATGACGTTTTTGTAAATCGAAAGTAGTTTGTCGTTGACTTTGACCGCCTTGCGGAAACCAAAGGCGAAAGGAGGGAGAAATCTTAACCACGGAATTACGTTGATCGGATTTATTTTTTGAAGAGATTTAAAAGACGTGAAAAGCGTTCTTTCTAAATCTTTGAAATCGATTGATTTGCTATCCACTCCTGAAAAAATAAAAACAATAATAAAAAAATGAAGACTAAAAAAAATTAAATAATTGACCCGCAATTAATTTCCAATTAAATTTGAGAATGTGTTCGAAGAAGAAAGTATCCACCGACAAAATTCGCCGGTCCATTTTCTGCATTTGATCGATCATTTCGTTGACCATTTCCATCGCTCTGCTTTCCATACTTTTTGTACTAATTCCGACGGTCTTTAGTATTTGAAATAATAAATTGCGTTGAGCGATCCATTCGGGTCCATTCAGAGACCCGATATCTTCAAATAAATAATAAAAATGCGTCACCCTGTAAACTTAACATTTTAACAATATTTCTAATTACAACTCACTTTTGCCTTTAGCCAGTGCTTTGAAGATAAACATTAACGGTCTACAACTGAATTCTTTCGGTCGTTTCACTAAGGTCTCTTGAATGGAGGCCCAATCGTTGAGGACGACCATCGTGTGCTTCCCCAAAGTGATGCTGAAAATGTTGCCGTACTTCTTCGCTAGCTCGTTGAACGTTTCGTGGGGTTTTTTCCCTATCCAAGGGGCGTAACCCACCACCGGCAGTCCCCATGGTCCTGGAGGATATCTCCCTAAATTATAAAGCAGTTGAATTAACCATTTTACGACGAGTAAAACGCTGAAAGAGCAGACGATGTAAAGCAGCTTTTGAGTCGCATCCATCGTCAATGTTATTTAAATACGTTTTAAAAATCCTGCAACCCGTATCTAGAAAGAAGAAATGCATTATGGGAGTTTGAAGTTTTTAAATAATACGAGACCGGAGACTGTTGGGTACGGGATGTCCGCTATTTCGGGAAGAGAAAAAGCAAAGGGAAACACAATTTTTTTTAAAGAAAAAAATTTACATTGAAATTTAAGCTTACATTTTCAAATTCATATAAAAAATAAATAAATAAATAAAGCGTATTAATAATAAGAAATTTAATTGTTTACATGACGGCGCAATACCCAGAAACTAAGATAAAATAGTAATGCGTTTGATTTGTATTCGAAATCCCTTTGATTACCGCTCGTAAAAACTATAAAATACAGTAATAAGAAACGCGTTTAAATATTAAGGAAAAAAATATAGTTATATTTCTTTTAATAAAATAAAGATGAATACTGTATTAAAAAAAAATGTTAGTTAGAAATTAAAAAAAAAAACTTAATTTTTATATTATAATTTGAAGTAAATATGAAAAAAGAATGGATATTTCCCAACAATTACAATTTTTATTTCGATTGAGATTCTGTACATTGATTTTGTCTTTTATTTATTGTGCCTTAATAATCTGCTTTTTGAGAGATAAATACATCATCGACAACAAGGATGTGGACACTGAAGCTTTTTACCCATACACCGCTAAAGTAATTACATTAACGCCTCACAAATGGCTGTTGTTGTTAACTAATTGAATGCTGTTTTAAATGAATAGAGCCCATTGAACAACTGCCAATACACCGTTGCCAACATGGGAGGTTCTATCAGCAACTACAAGGACGTCACTCCCATCAGAAGTGAAAACTGTTTAGAAACCACTGTCTCTTCCATTGGCCCCATTTCCATAGCCATCGATGCCAGCCATGCTTCCTTTTAATTGTACTCCAGTGGTGTTTACAACGAGCCCCTATGCTCCTCCCCCCCAATTGGATCCCGGTGTCTTGGCTGTTGGTTATGGCATTGAATCAATGCCATTGATGGTCTTACCGACTACTGGTTGGCGAAGAACAGCTGGGGTGTTTCCTGGGGTATCCAAGGATACATTGAGATGAGCAAGGGCAAGAGCAACCAATGTGGTATTGCTACCCAAGCCTCTTACCCAATCTATTAGATGTTTTTGTTTTCTATTTTTTCTTCCATCAATTATTAAATTTGTAAAAAAAAAATGTTTAAATGATATAATAAAAATCTTTTATAAGCAGTAAGAATGATTTCTTTGTTTTTATTTTGAGCGGAAGATTATGGTTAACAATTTTACACGTAACTAATGTATAAATTCAAGGATAATCCGCACTCTAGCTGCACATATTCTACAGCTGTTGTGTGTTATTATTTAATTTTGTGAATCCCTCTCATACAATCAATAATATTTTATTAATTTTTTTCTTTGACTCTTAAACAATTTTTTAAGAAATATTAATATTAATTTTTGAAACCCTGACCCCCCCCCCCTCTCCCCTTCTGTTTTCTATTATGTGAGACAACAATAGAGTCTACCGTTACAAACTTTATTATTTTCCTGCCTTAATTAAATTTTGTAAACACGCAACGAGTATTATTTACATAAAAATCAATAATATTTTTAATAAGAGTATTATCTCAGTGTTATTTTCTCTTTGTTATTTTAAAGGGTAAAAGGAATAACTATTGATTCTTCAACCCTTTTGTTTTCCACTTTGCTCTAACAATACTTTATTAATATTTTCGCTTTAACAACTTTTAAAGAAAATTATGTACAAAAATTGATTTTTATTTGAAACTTTCCTTTTGTTTTCTGTTTGTATAAAAGAATAGCATTTAACAAACATTGATTTTCATTTTAAAACCCTTTTGTTTTCTACTACTGTATTTAAAAACTATTTAAAAATAAGAGTCTGCTGCTACTACATTTCTCTGCTTATTTTAATTTTGTAAGCACGCTCATTTCTAGGGAGAAAATGGGCAAAGTGCGAAGCGTTTACGACGTTCTTAAGCCATTTTTAATTTATTTAAATTTATTTGGTTTAAATTTCGTGAAAAGCAAAAAACTTGAGTGCATCACAACAGTCGTTAAAATTATTAATCTAATTGTAAACTCAATATTTTGTTTTTTCGAAATGGCTATGTTTTATATAGAGCTTCGTAAAGCAGCGAATGACCACGGAAGAAGCGATCATCTTAAAAAGTCTGTTGGTTATTTGTTATTCATGACCAAAACTGTCAATTTCTTTTTATTGTCCTTAAAGAAAAAGGAAATTGACATTTGGATCGACGAATTGCGATTGTGTTTTTTAAGAAAACGCACCTCTACGGCTATTTTAAAACTAACCACAACTTCAGTCGTCTCTTTTGCCGCTTGTAACTTGGGCTTGGTTTCTCTAGGAATTCCCACATTAATGGGTGTACCCCACCCAGTAGTTGCCTTTATTCTTGCTTTTGTAGTTTTCTTAGCTGTCACCACCCCCTTTTACTTCACTAATTTTGTTATTCTAATGCCATGTGCGGTGGTAGTTTATTGCCATAGTAGTTTAACCGAACTGTTGGATGAGATTGAACGAGCTCGATCGCCACTGCGAAGAGCCAAACTGACCGCGGCGCTTTTCTGCCATTACGAACGACTTCAACGATTGGTCAAAATAACTAATCAGTTATTCCGCCATAATATAACATTTACTAAAACGGCGTATTTCACCGTTTGTTCAACTTTTGCTGCAGAATTTGTAATCGGCGGTGACCTTTATTCGGGCCGTGACGGTAGTTTAATTGTAGTCTTTGTTCTTTTGCCTAATTTAATCAACCTTCTGCTGTATTTACACTCGGCCTCATTGGTCAATGAAATGGTAAGTTAAGATGATTCATTTAGAAGTTTTTCAATATTTATTTTTAAAAATTGTAGAATGGTCAAATATGCCAAACACTCCTGAAATTGGATTTGTCCGATGATGAGTGGGTTTCGCGGGACTTAAAATTGCGTCCGCTGATGCTCAAAGTAAATAAATTAATCATTTAATTGACTTAAATTTGATATTAATTAAGTGGGAACAAATTAGCACAAATTGAATCACTTGGTCAATATTGTGTCACGGAACGTGAGCAAGAATTTGTTGACCGTTTATTCTGATCCGGTGGAGGATGGCGATTTACTTGATGCAAGGAAACAAAAATATTTACTGGTTCTTGATAGTAATTTACCATTAATTGTCATGTTTATTATTAGGCAATTTTGCAACTGATTGACTTGGTCAACACCATTTCTCAACCGGCATCAAGAGTGATTGGCGATGTTGTACATTGATGAAAAATACATTAAGGATCCGATCTAAGAACGTTATTGACTTTTACGAGCATATTGCAGTTTACTGAAATTGCTATTTTCTTTATTAGAACTTGAAAAAAAAATTTTGCACGCAATTATAAAACAAAACGATAATAACTGTCACAATAATAGGATTTGAATCTAATTATTAATAAACCGTACTGTATTAGTTAAGGCACTTATAAGCTAGCACTTTCAAAACATCAATGAAAATAAATAATTAAAATTACTAATATCTAATGGTTAATAAAGGGATCACTTTGAAACAAAAAAAATATTTTTTTACACATGTACAGTATGCTGTATGCAGTATTATGGGGCCATAATGACATTGTATTTCCTCGGTCCAAAATATGCCTGAAAATACTTTAATTGTTTTAGACATAAAAAATTCAGGACCTGCTTTAACATGTTTCTGTGGCTTTATTGTTTGAATGTGAAGGCGAAAAACTAACCTCCAATCTTTTTAAGGACCTTTAAAAACAAATAAGTTTGGGAGAAGGGTTTACCAGTTCATTGCTGATTAACAATGAACCATACAGACTCTTGACTTATCGAGATTAATACTGGAGCAACTATCGCCTAGATTTTCCCGGTCATTAGTCACCTGCATTGAGCGTTGGAAACTCACATCTTTCCCCAATTACAAATTGTAGGCCTACTTGCTTCATGAGTTTTTGATAATAATTATAATTATATAGGTGAAAAAAACCTATTGATAATTATTGATCTACAATGTCGAGTAAAAAGTGTTGCGTTCCCGAGTGTTTAAACGCTTACCCGACCGCACCAAAAGGAACCACGTGGCACCCTTTTCCAAAAGACAAAAATTTAACCAAGAAATGGATCGAAAAGATAGGTGAAAATGTTGAAAAAAGGCGAAAAAATTTTGCGGTGTGCTCCGAACATTTTAATAAAAGTGACTTTAAAACCAGAAATACTCATAAGGAAAGCAAATTTTTATCGTCGTCAGCTGTGCCGTCCATTTTTAAAAAGAAAAACAACAAGGTAAAAATGCCTATTAGTATTTACATGACCTATCAAAGATATTAGATAGATATTATTTTTAAAATCATTGTATATTTTCAATATACTTTTATAGATATCTGCAGTCAACGCTAACGCTGCAGTTGATATATCGGTTTTGCCTTTAGATGTCTGGGAGAATATTTTTGCTTACTTGTCTCCCAATGACGTCATTGCACTCATCTCCGCTTGTAAGTGTTTGAAAAGAACGGTACAACCACTGTACGTACATTGCACAAAGTTTTTATTATAACACAAAAAATAAATAATTTATGCTTTTTTTTTTAAATTTAATTTGCAGATTAAATAAATTCGACCTTAATAGTAACTACGGCTTAGATATAAACAGCTTAATAAACTGCACTTTGACTACGGCATGCACCAGCATAAACCTCAACCATTGCTTTTGGTTAAAACCGAAAGAAATTTTTAAAATAATTCGCAAAACAAATCTCAAACATTTGCACATCGTCGAATGCAAAGTTAATAGAAAATGCATCAAAGCCATTAGCCGCGATCTCCGTCTGACCTCGCTGTCCATCACTTACAATTCGGATTGGAGATTATTTTTTAGAAAATATAATGAAAATGAGTCTATTCGAGGTTTTCGAGATTTAAAAAGTTTAGAATTATTTTATAAAAAATTTCCGAGCAACATTCTCATCGAAATCTACGCGAAAGTGTTGGTCCATTGCGAAGAATTGGAACATTTTAAGGTGTTTCAATGTCTTTCCCCATCAATTTCTCTTTCGTATAAATACGAAGCGAAAAACATATATAATCAAATTTCATCCCTATCAACGTTCGTTCCAAAACTAAAAAGTCTAGTGATTAATCTCAAAAATGTGTATGAAGATCGTAATGTATACAGGTTGATCGCTTTAATTATGAAGGATAAAGTGATTCCCGTGAAACGCGCTGATTTTGGACATCAAACTGGATATTTGTTTAAAAGTAAACTTTCTTAATAACTTAATTTGGATTTGACAATAATAAGAGCCTTTAAATTTTATTTTTGTTTCAATTACAGAACAAGTCCTGCCCAATCCTAAAATAATATTGGATAAATCGACATTAGCAATCAAGTATTTTGTATTTTTTTTTTTTTTTGCCTTATGGCATAATAATTATTGAAAGATGTATTATCAATTTTTTTTTCAGTGGCCTAAACACAGATTTAAATTTCTGGTTAAATTTTCCACCAGTTCAAAACCTAATTTCCCAAGCGGATTATAAAAGCGTGGAAATAAAGAATGTGGAAATGAATGGTTTTCACCAATTTGCTCAAAAAATTGCATTAAATTCCGGAAAAACTTTGAAGGAAGTTCGTATCAAACACCGCGACTATTTTTATAACGTAAGCGTCATAATATATATTTTATTTAAAAAAAATAATAATAATTATAATTTACCAATAAAAAATCCGAAGTATTATTCGGAATTTCTAGATGGCCTGTCGCACATTGCTCTAAGTTGCCCTCAAATTACCGTTTTCGACATGACTGGACACGAGTTTGACCATCATCAAGAATTTCCTTATATAAGTAACGTTATGTTTCGAAAACATAATGCTTTATTGAACGCCTTAGTCAATTTAAAAAGTATAAAATTATAAACCTCAATTTAAAAAAAAATAATAAAAATTTTGTTATGTTTATTTTTACTGTATTTTTTTTAGATTTAGAAAAACTGGTGATACCACCGACTATCCTGCATTGTAAATATTACGAATCCAACGGTGAAAAAGTAAATATTTATAAAAACAAAATTAAAATTTGTTTATTTTTTTTATTGAATATTTGAATTTGTGTTTAATAGCGTAATAAAGCAATGCCATTTTGGAAAGTGACGTCAGCTTGCAAGAATTTAACAGAAATTCGTATCTGCGATGGCTATCACGCCTTTGATGATCTTCGACAGTAAGACTTTATTTATGCATGTAGAGCCTGGCTGGAATTTGGGCCGCCTACCTGTATTTTGTTAATAATAATTGCAATTATTGTTTTTTTTTTAAATAGTTGGGTTCACAAAGACAGTTTGAACTGCATCGCTTCATGCGCAAAGCTGAAAGTCGTACACTTGGTCTGTTTTCAGATCGAGAGCACCGGTAGTAGTACACACTTCGATTTTTCGGAAATTGCCCGATCGTGCCGTCAATTGCGAGAGGTGCACATTCGCGGCGTAGAGAATTTGTCGAATTCCGTGTATATTTTTGGCAATAATATTAAAATAATTAAGTAAAATTTTTAAATAGTTAATGTACCCCCGAGTAATCAAACATAATTATTGATCTCTCTTTCTCCTTAGCATTTCATTTTTCATTCTTTGCGATAAAGACTCCTTAGACGGCTTGACTTGTTGTCCAAATTTAGAAAAATTCTATCTCGACAGTATGCAAATAGATGTAGGCGTCTATAATTTATTCGGAGATGTTTTGCGAAAGGTAAAAACCTCATTTTATTCGAAAAAATTTTATGATTGAATTTTTTTTTTCTCTCATTTCAGATGAAACATTTGAACGCGTTTGTTATTAGAGGCAGTGTATCTCACGAAATTGCAAATACGCGTAATCGTAAAAGGACAGAATTGAAAAAGTCGAGAAGTGAGCGTTTGGATCGCCTATTAAAATCGTAAGACTTTGAAACACAAATTTTTTTTTTTTTTTGTATATAGTATAAATATTTTTTTGAATTTAGAATTGCGAATGAAAAACCTGCGTTTTTCTATTCATTAAAAGGATTGAATGATGTGATTGGTAATAGAATACCCAGTGCCCATCTCGACGCATTTTACCACTGTGGACTGAACGATTATTAAACTTAGAAATGCTCTTTAAAATTTTAATGTTAAATTAGTATTTTATTATACAACGATTGAAATATATGTAGTGTCAAAAATTGTTTTGTTGTAAATTTTTCTATAATATTATGTTAAACCATATCCGTAATACATTGTACCCGACTAAATAAATTATTAATAAAATACATTGTGTTAAAGAATATCCTGTATATATATATTTTTTTAACAGTGAATTTCTATTATTTTTCCTTAATAAAAAGCTATATACAAGGATTAGAAATATGTTTCGTGAATTATCTTTTTTTTGCACATTGGAAGGAGAAAAATCGACAGTAAATTCAAAAATATAATAGTAGTAAATTTTCTAAGAAATTCAAATTTTTTTTTGTTTAATAATGTGACACAAGAGTCACAATATAATTAATTTAACGAGTCAGCGTTGCCAACATATCGAACAAAACAATTTTACATATATCAATAATCATCCAAAACTCGAATAGTAAACATAAAAATTTTTTTTTGTAATTAAAATTAAATTGTAAAAATTCTTAATTTATTATCTCCTAAGCCTAAAAGGTCACATTAAAAAAACGTTTCACAATTTCTAAAATTAAAGTACAGTGTGTAGTACCGGTAATTTTCTGCGTGATACCTGTTTAAAAGGAGAGGCTTACATCCCACCCACTGGAAAACTACCGTAGAACAATAGAGCTCGTTTAGGTTACAAATTAACGAGTGGGCTGAGTAAAAACGGGACCACACATGTACCTTACTCTAAATTTGGGAGATACATGCAGGCTACTTGCAAAGGTCACGACCGCTGCCTTCTATTCTCATAGGAGAATAAAAACAAGTGCAGGTATTAATTGCATTCCCAGAGCCTACCAGCTTCTATCAAAGAGTGTAGAGCGATACGTGTATTTTCAGATTTATACAATGGGCCACATTCGAACAAATTAATCTGATAATAACAGTTAAAAAAAAAAAAACCCCAACCCTCAAAGTAACGAAACAAACCGGCTCCAACCAAAATTTTAACAAAAATCGAATCCCGCTATTAATTAATTAATTTTTAATCAGTGCCTTAGAATTTTTGTCTCAGTTAAATAGTAAATAAAAACTACACTAAATTTATTGCGATTAAATTAAATTTCAATAAAAGACGATGCAGGCCCTACCGAATTTTAGATGCAACTAATATTTCCCGGATACCCAAACTACAGTCTCAGAAAAAGACCCCCCCCCCCCCCCCAAGAGTCTCTTCCGCCGTTAACAAGAGACACAGTAATTCACTTGATGAAAGGTCATTCATATGTCTTCTGACATGCACTGATCCTCGTATTTAAATAAGATTTTGGTAAGATTTATTCGCATGTTAAATTAAAGTTTAAACAAAAATCTTAAATTAAATAATTTCTTCGTGGTTAGAAAAACCACAAATAAGTTTATTCAAGTTTTAAAAACATAAATAAAAAAAAAGAAAAACTGTGGGGTAAATTATAGAACTAGGTATTTAATTGAATTTCAATCGAGATGAGCTTCGGGTATATTATACAAGAAGCGATTATTACTGTTCAGAGAATAGTAAAACGCCGGTCTTTCATTCTGTATTCTAAAAGTATATATGCCAAACATTGCTTAATCAGTATTATTATTAAATTATAAATAGACTTTTTTTTAAATTATTATTTCTTACGATTTTAATATTTGAGACAAACGTTCGAACATTCCGCGAATTTGACGTCGGCCTTTTGGGAGTTGAGTGCGATTATGCGCCGCTATCTTTAACACTCTCTCGGATGACGGTTCATGTATTTGTTTAACAACAATTGCGCTTAAATATTTTAACTGCAACCAAAAAAAAAAATAATAATAATAATAAATTTATCGTCTTCAATAGATGAAAATCGAATTAAACCTTTCGTAAGACATTGGCCAAATTATTATACTCAGAATCTGTAATTGTTATCGTATTGAAAATCATTTTCTCCAGACGCTCGCACTGGCTCAAGTTGTTTAGGAACGCTTTATTAAACTTTACGTTACTATTAATACTGAAATAATAAAAAAATAATTATCAACAATTAAGCGTAGTATAAATAAATTTCATTAATAATTAAAGTTACCTAATGCTTCTCATGTTTTTGTTAAGGATATTACCGTTAACTACCAAGTTAATTACGTCGCATTCGTAAAGTTTTTGTAATTGACCGCAGCTTTGAGTTATATTTGACAAAGCAAATCGCGCATTGTCTTTACATTTGAAGTAAAATCCGGCCAAGTGAAGCACTTTTAATTTAGCGCAAAATGCAACCGCTTTCAAACTGTCTACGTCAACGCAGCTTTCCGTATATGAAATAGAAAAAAAAATAAAATGCAAAATAAATAACTGAAAATAATTAACGAGTCAAGTTAAAGGAGTCTCATACAATTGAATACTAGGCCTACAAGTAATGCCAATTTCTTTTAAATATTCGCAAGCGCTGGTCACTTTCCAAAACGGCATTGCCTTCGCACACTACGAAACAAAAAGTACCGGTCAACGATACATATTACAAATACTTATAAAATATAATGTTTTACTTTTTCGCCGTTTGATTTATAATATTTGCAATGCAGAATGCACGGGCTGATCATCAATTTCTCCAAATCTAAATGATACGAGGTTAATTTAAAACAAACAATAAATTTAAAACTTAATATACTTTTCAAGTTTGTTAAATCCTTCAATAATGCTTTATGTTTTCTAACTGTGGCATTGTTTAAATAATTATCATAATTGTAATTGAATTCCAAAAAGTATCCGGAAACGTCAACGACAGTAATTTGAAGACAGTTGACAGTTATATGTGATAAACCGTCTAAAAACGCTGTATAATGCTGTAACAATAATTCTTATTAGAAAACTATACTTAGTCTAATAACAATAACTTGGAAGACTCTTTCGCTTACGCCTTGAAATAAGCCGTATTGTTTTACGCGAATTTCTTTCAGCGTTTTACTGGAATTTGACACCATTCTTTTAGCAAATTCCTGAAATCCATCAGCGTTCAAATTTTCCACCGCAATTGCCTGGTAATCTTTTTGACAAATTAAGTTTTGAACTGGTTGAAAATTCAACCAAAAATCAAAGTTTGTGTCTGAGCAACTGCAATTAGAAGAAAACAACAATAAAGATGTATTTATAAATTTAAAAAAAAACATACAGTATATACTTTATGGATAATGTTGATGTATTTAAAAAAATTCCTGGATGATCCGATATAACGTTTTCTATCATTTAAAAATAAATGCGTAAGACTTAGTTTAAATAAATTCGATAAAAAGAATAATCGGACTGAGTTACTTTTATATAAATATCCGCTGAGAATTCCGAAATCAAAGTTTCGCAACGGAATTACTTTGTCTTTCACAATTAAAGCCACGAACATAGCCACCGTTTCTTCATTTTTAAAACCTTTCTCCACGTTAATAACTAAACTTTTTAATTTTGGCACTGGTGTAGCTTCTATAGAAGTTTAATTTTTCTATTTTTTAATTTATAAAATAATAATAATAAAAAAAACTTACTAGGTAAAATCTCATTCTCATCGTATGACCTCTTTTCGTAGAATCTTTTATCTAAACGAGTGGCGTACGCAATATTTTGAAATACTTTCAAGTGCTCCAACTCTTCGCAATGCTTTAAAACGTTTAAATAGATTTCGATGATAACTTCGCTAGAAAAATGCTGGTAAAATATCTCCAATTTTTGTAACTGCTGTAAACATCGAACAGTGTTATTTCGATGTATTTCAAAATATTTCAGCCACTCTGTGGTTAGAGTTATAGACAGCGATGTTAGTTGGAGATGGCAAATGGCTTCGATACACTCCGCGTCCACATCGCATTCAAATATATGAAGATGCTGGAGATTAGTTTTAGAAATTATTGCCAGAATTTCACTGGGTTTTAACCAATAGCAATGGTTAAGGTTTATACTGCTGCATCTGGCGGACAATGCGTAATTTAATAAACCATTTACATCGAGTGGATAATAACAACTGACGTCGATCGCATGTTTTCTGCAAATCAACAATGCGTTTAAAAATATTATTATAATTCTTTCGAGCAGTCCAAGTATTGCACTTACATTGACTGCACATTTCGTTGCAAATCTTTGCTAACGGAACACAGAGTGATGACGTCGTTGAGTGATAAATAAGCAAAAATATTCTTCTCCCACACATCTAATGGAATGGCAGATAATATATTTATCCCCGGACTAACATTTACTTCAGCGGTCTATTAAATTAAAATTTATTTCTTTTTACTGAGTTTTACTTTCAATCGAACAAAAATTAGCCCATCGAAACCTCAACATGGTCTTTTCCAGACTATTTTATAAATGTCTCCAAAATAAGTGTAAAATTGTTATGTACCTTTTCTTCCCTTCTGCTTTCAAAAATGGACGGCACAGCTGATGGCGATAAAATTCTGCTCTGATTTTGGGACCAAATTTTGAAGTCCTTTTGGTTAAAATGGTCGGAGCAGACAAGGGCATTCTTCGCTACCTCGGCACTTTTACCTATCTTCACCCTCCATTTCTTTGATACATTTTGATTTTTAGGAAAAGGGTGCCACGTAACTCCTTCTGGCGCTTTCGGATAGGAGTTTAAACATCCAGGAATGCAGCACTTATTGCGCGACATTTTGATACTTCAATAATTATTATTAATACGTTAACTCGATTCTTTCTAGCTCCTTGCCATTTCAACACGTTGCAACTACTGTTCACTGTAAATGGATTACTTTGAAAACACTTTCAAACATGAAAAGGGTATTGCAAGAAGCAGCAGCAGTAGCGCCTTCTACATGTAGGAGGGGTTGACAAAACACGCATTCACAGAATACAGTACCGTACCATTCAAAGAACAAAACGAAGAATTATTATTTTGGTGATGGGTTGTTTGGACTTTGACCTACTATAGTGAAAACAAAGATGATTGGTGAAAAGATGAGAAGAGGTTTGAGCAGCGAAAAAGAACATGTAAGCCTACTGTTTTAAAAATGATTAAAAAACTAAACTTACTGTATTTCTCACAAATTAAAATTCAATAAAATAAAAATTCGGTGCATTTACTTTAATAATATTTAAACAAAAAAAGTAAAAAAAAAAAAATAATAATGTCTTTAGTAGGGTTGTAAACAAAATCACCAAAATGTATTTTAAACATACAGAGTACTTTTTAGGGCCAAAGTAGTGCGAAAAATAAATACCAATTAACGTCATAAAACCGTACTATCTACTATTTCGCTCAAATAAATACAGTAAAAAAGTGTTGAAGAAGAGATTCATCAACTACTTTTTTTTTTATTAATTAAAACACCCATTTTCATTCATCTCACATCATTTTCTGAATACCTTGCAATCGATGTTTTACAACAACTTTATCTTGAATTTGTTTTGAAAATTATAAATTAAAATTCTATTATCAAATGTAGTTCAACATATGATTTATCGAAAATTACCCAATCGTGCGGACAATTGCAAGAGCTCTACATTAGTTCCGTAAACACCCTGTCGGATCATTCTTTCAATAAAAAAAGTTGTTAATTACTCTTTACTGCAGTAGATTGCGGGAAACATGGACTGCAAAAATACAGTGTTTTGCCAATTTTATGTCGGCGTTTTCCTTGCTAAAATTTGGGAGGTTCATCGCACTGTTCTTGCAACGGTCACGACCGTCGCTAACCTTCTATTCTCATAAGAGACCAAAAACAAAAGACGGAGTGCAGGTATTAATTGCATTCCCAGAGCCTACCAGCTTCTATCAAAGAGTATAGAGCGATGCATGTACTTTCAATTTTATAATTGTTTTTAAATATATTTTCAGTTGAAAAATTTGAATGCGGTTGTTATAAAACGCGGAGTGTTGCAACTCCAAATCGACGACGATCCTGCTTATCCCTATAATTATCTGCGATTGGAATATTCGCGCGTTGCCTGGAACAAGCGTCTGGATCATATTTTAAAATCGTAACACCTCATTTAATTAATTTACTAGTAGTGTTCATGTACTAACACTGATTTTTTTTTTTAGCATAAAGAACGAAAGACCCGCGTTATTTTACGAGCAGTTATGCTACACCTATAACTCATTTTGATTTAATGTAATTTTGTTTGCGTAGTAATAACTACGAGAAAGTTGTTTCCCGGTACTTTCGATTTGTCACATTTCAATCATCTTTTTTTTTTTTGTTTTAAAGACATACCAACAGCTCATCGAAACTTGTTAATTTACTATTTTTAAACTTAAATTTAAAAATTCTTCTTTTTTTTTTTGTTGCCTTATTTTTTATATAATTTCCTCTTGTAAATTTGTTTTTAATTATTTATAAAACGTATGCCCATTACTCCTCTATCATCCCTACCTGAGCATTTTTAATCACATGACATGTGCTTCACAACCTCCAAACCCCCCCCCCCCCCCCCTTCCCCAAACAAATACAGCACTGAAATCTCTCAAATTTGACAACTTTACAAACACAGCCACTGAGCTTCAAATACATGTATCGCGCTAGAAGGTGTTTTTCTTAATTGAATATTTCACCAAAACAGTATTTTTCGTTGTCATCGGATTTCTAAATCAGTTGCCTTAATATCTAATGCTTAATTTATAATTACTTTTAATGCAAAATCTG
This sequence comes from Polydesmus complanatus, assembly GCA_034692225.1. Classification (NCBI taxonomy): domain Eukaryota; kingdom Metazoa; phylum Arthropoda; class Diplopoda; order Polydesmida; family Polydesmidae; genus Polydesmus; species Polydesmus complanatus. Next base: position 3,303 of record JAQGAZ010001071.1, on the reverse strand, counting down.
TAGTTGCGATCTACCATAGCCGATCTACGCAGTTATCATAAAATTATAATTTGAATGAAACGTAATAATAAAAATAAAGACTTACATTTGTCTCTTTCTTTCACATTTCTCCCACGCTCTTCCTATTTCCATCAAATTCCACAAACACAGCGTCTGTATCGGGGAAAAGCGTTTATGTCATCGTAGTCCTTGGTGGTAGGGCCCCCATCGCCGCCATAGAGTCACTGTCATCGCCGTAACGCAGCAACGTATGAATAAATTACGCCAACTACACCACCGTAAACGAGTTTAATTTTCAATAATAGCACCATTTTTATTGGCGAAGCGAGCGAGGCAGAGTTTGGTTCGCGCAGTTTGACCCGTTAATGGCGACGCGGTAGAAGAGGCAGCAGGTTGACCGAGAACGACGCGTAAACACTCACTCGAACACTATGAATTAACATGCTTTTTGAAAGTTAAAGTTCATTTTGATCGCAGGAACACTATCAGCGCGAGTTAAACTGCGATTTTTAACTATAAATAACAAAATAATTACAGTATTATTACCGCCGTTTACCGGAGAGACAACAACAACAAGCGTAAACAAGGATAAAACAACAACAGGCGTAGCTCCTCCTTCAGCTTCGCTTGTTCATATCGATAATCGAAAGACGTATAATCGATGTTGCGATATCGATTATTGTAACCAATTACGTTTTAAAGATCACAGTGCATGTACCCAGATTCATTTTCCTTTTTCACCGTTCTGCTGGTTGTTTGGTAGTTTTTTTTTTTGGCAGTAATAACAAACTCAAATAGGAATAGCATTGTAGTTCCCTGAATTTGGTCGATCCCTGAAAGAGAGGTTCCTATCACGTCAAAATTCATGTTGCTAATGATAGAAATTGAGCTTTTTTTTTTCTTTTAAATATTATTGTTCAATGCAAAATTTAATTTTTATTAATTACGGTATAAAATTATGTGATTTGCATTATGACCTTAAACAAACAATAAAGAAAATTTTAATTAAAGTTTTTTTTTTACAGAAATCAAAATATTGTAGGCTACTTTTAAATCGCTGTTGGCAACAGTTACCATTGAAAATTGAAATGCAAGTAAAAGCCCCTCCAAGATTTGCGCGTCGTAAACCCTACACTGTACAGTAATCGCATTTAGAGTACCTAAACAACAGCTTTTTCACTCCCAATGCATAAAACTCCGCTGCCGATTATAATTTTTTTTTATTTATCAGTTTAATTCCATAAATTTTTTTATCTATGTAGGCCTATTTAATAAAAATAAAAAAAAAAATTATCCGCGAAACTTGGTGGCAGAGTTTTATGCAGTAGGGGGTCAAAAAATCTGTCATTTAGGTACCAGAAGTATTTGGAAAGAGATGCAATTATTATGTGGAAACGTGAAGTAGATAATTACTGTATGTAATAAACTATAAAGGCTGATGCAGTCATTGGTCTTGCGGCTCAAAACGCACATTTCTTCGTCTAAAATATGTCAACACATCCTCAGCAAAACTACATTGCTGACGAAAAATTGAAGAAGCAAAGAAATTAAACTGGTTGAATTCTTTCCTCGATTCTTCTTTGCTTCTAGTTGGATTAGCCAATAGGAAAGCAGGTTGCAGGAAAAAGGTCCTTAAAAGTAGGTCACCTCTAAAAGCCACGTGTTTTTTTGATTTGCTTTTACAATTGATGAGTGACAAAAATAGAGAAGAAAATGTTAGCTGCCCGCAAACAAGTCTGAACACAACTTCTCTCAACAGGCTGCAGCAGCAAACTTCTGCCGTGCGTCCAGATGCATGTCTGCACCTCGCTTAACTGTCAAGTTCATTTTTTTAATGACCAAATAATCACCGTAAATTAAAAAAAAAAAATTAAGTACAAAAATTAAAAAAATGTTGAGTTATTTTCCATTGGATTTTATTTATCAGTTTCAACTGAAAAACGCAACAAAATTAAGACCTATATCATATCTTTCATTCATCACCCATTATTATTATTATATTGGTCAGAAATAAAATAAAATTATTTTTTTATCTTTGTATTTAGATATTTGTTGTAATATTGAAACTTGGCAAATGAAACCTTGACAAATGAAAACTTGACTAATGAAAACCTGGCTCTCAAGACCTTAAGTTGAGGATGATAAATACGATCGCCACAGAACTCTCCAAAAAAAAAATGACTGATAAAGCAAAAAACAATCATCCACTCTGAAAACCGCAAAAAAAAAGAACCAAACAACAACCAAAAAGAAAAAGAAGAGAAATACCGACAAAAACACAGGGTATTAACATAGATTACATTTCGCCCTTCTCGATCAAAAAATGAACAAAAAAAAAAAAAGGATACTCGAAAAACTTGTGGAGTATCAGAAATCTTCTTTACTTAAACGGTCTCACCCCTTCAGTCTATATATTTTGGGTTCGGATTCCTCAATCTAGTTGAACGCCTTAGGGGCGCCGCTACTGCCACCACCCTCAGTGGTGCCACTTGATGTTCTGGGTAGAGGACTTGGAGGTTGCACTATATATTTAATTATGCAAATTACAGATATTAAAATTAAATACTTTGTCACTGATTATTTTGTTAATAATTTATCCCCATTTTAGGAGTAACATCGCTATAAACATTCAATATGTACAACACAACTATTTTAAAACTTTAGTAACAATTATTTTAAAGCACACTATTTAATGTCACTTGTTGAATTTTAATATTTTGTATATTTTTCGAATTAAAAAATTACAGCCAGTTGGCACATTTTGGGATATTTCAGTCTCCGTTAAGGTCCCGTGGGCTTCTCCTGATTGGGATAAAAAAAAATTAAATCAAAACAGTTTTAAAAATTTTTTTTTTAATTATTAAAATTAAATACTTTGTCTCCAAGAATTATTTAAAAAAATCTACGAAAGCTAAAAACTTATAAGTTGTTCTTTTGTTAGTAATTTATCCCCATTTTAAAACTTAAATAACAATTATTAAAATTTACATCTTTCACAACTTTCTTATAACGCAGCACAACTTTAAAATTTTTCTCCCTTTGCTCGTTTTCTATTTATTAATAAGTTTTAAAAAGTTTTTATTCCTATTACAGCCAGTTGGCTTATCTTGGAATATTTCAGTCTCCGTTAAGGTCCCGTGGGCTTCTTCTGATTGGGATAAAAAAAAAAATTAAGTCAAAACAGTTTTAAAATTTTTTTTTTTTATAAAAATTAATTAAAATATGTATACAGTAGGGTCGCGTTAATCCGAAGTAATAAATGTTAGCTCAATTCGGATCAGTGAATTTTTCGGATTACCGAAG
>JAQGAZ010001070.1:0-37203 GCA_034692225.1 Polydesmus complanatus | reverse complement strand
AACAAGATGTTAATGACATTTGAAGTACCGGTAATTGTTAAAATTAATAGAGTAATTGTATACTACTTTAAACATCATTTAATTAACTCAATTAATTACATTTTCAGTAAATTTTTTATACAATTTTACTCTTCATTTTACTTTAATTTTGAATTTTTTTTGGTAAATTTTAATTTAATTTTGGACTAATTGTACTGTATACTGTGCTGTTTTTAATCAATTATGAGATGATTTTTATTTAATTTGAACTACTCGTACAATAGAATTATTATTAAATTACCGTATTTATTTTAAATTTAATAATTTTACCTTTCATACCATAATTACTATCTCGTTTTAACATAACCCAAAAAGGGCCAAAAGCATGAAACGAAAGTTGTGAGTCAAATGAAAATTGACTTTGCAATATTCGTGCACTAGAATAGTAGTGCGTCTAAACTAAGCGATGTCTATATTGTTTGTGGAGTCGGTCACTCGTCTTTCAAATTAAAACCTGGCGTTTCCTCTTCGTCTCGGTTACCCTAATCGATATTTATTGTATCGGAGATAAAATGAAATTTATTTAAATGCGGTTGTTGATGTCTCGATCGTTGACTTAAATTTCCTCTACTTTTCCATCTATCTGTCTATCTCGCACTCTCCACTGTTTGTGAATGTTGCTTCCAGCCTTCTACTATCTTCGCACTGTTATTTGCGGTTGTCCATGGTTCTGCGTGACCGGATTCCGTTCGTGAATATCTATGAGAATATTTGGGATTCATGAGCCATACGCACCGCTGTCTTTTCTTATGAAGAAATACTGTGGCCAACCCTCTTCCACCCACTCCCACCCCTCAGCCCGGATGAAAAGAATGCGGGGTAATATTTTTGCGGGGATTTATGAAATATACGAGTAACCGTAACGCAATGACGTAGTTTATTGACCTGGATAGTTTTTGGTCAAGCGAGTTCCATGATGAAGTTCCGACGGATTTATGCAACGGATATAATAAATAGCTTTCCGCCTTCCAATTCGACACATTATCGCGCGTCTAATTCGCTATAATGAAGCGATATCTAGCTGTTACTCTACTCGTTTATCATTTATACCGATTTATTTGATTTTGATTGAAGCACTGATAGATTTTTTTTTTTTGCGGTTGCGTTTTTTTTTTTTTTTTTTTTGCTTTGGAGTTGGAGCACAATTATTTGTGTCAATTTCTATTAAATTATTTGATAGCGAAATGATTTATTTTGCTGTAAATAACTTTTTTTTTCTATCAAAATACAGTAATTGATTAGGTAACTTAGAATTTGATCGGAGTTGAGTGGAATTAGTGGTTATTGTCGAGATGAGCTGCAAGATGATCGATTATTTCGCATTTAAGATGTTTTAAATACTGTACTGTAGTTGTTGAAACTTAAGGCAACTACCATAGTATACCCTAAAGAGAAATCGATTTAAGATTATAATTGAATAAATTACATAACAAACTTTTATTTTAATTAAATTTAAACTACATACCAGTAAATAGGCTATTATTATGTGAATGTTATTATGTGATTACAATACATTGTATTGAACTTTTTTTTTATTTGGTACCGTAATTCTGATTTTTTTTAACCATTCGAAAATTTATTTATTTCGAAGAGTTTTTTCTTATACTCGTACTAGGAATTTATATTTACTGGATACTATGTTTTACTTGTCAAAGCTTAAGTTGGGTATAAATAGCCAAAAATATTTTTAGTTGGTAAGAACTTGATTTATTGCATGAATAATGTCTTTTTGGGCGAATTGTTTACGTATTATTCCCTCGTTAGAAGAAGATTTTTGTAGGAGCGTATAACGAGGGATTATTGTCTTATTCAATTGGTTTTTAAGATGTTTTTAAATAAGTTACGCAATATGTACGTTTAGTGAATGGTAATAATGTTTAATCGAAGAATTTAATTTAGACGGTCAGAAACTTTTTAATTTAAAAATAAATCAGTGTTTTTGAAAATAAAGAGGTAAACATTGGCAAATACTGTATAACTTTATTCTTTAAATTTTTTTTTTTTTTTTTGTGTTCTAGTAATCTTTTAGTTTTTGAATATTATTAGTAGTTACTATACCGGTAATAATTTGTAGCTGTAATTAAATCTAAGCTACGCAAATGTTTTGTTATTGATTGATTTCATTATTCAAGTAAGCTTGAAAGTACCGGTATAATTCCTATTTATTTATTTCTAATTACTGGTATTGTACTTGTACAATAAAATGTATGTTCTTTTCTAATGTTTTTTTTTTCTTCTTTCTTTTACAGGTAGGAATCAAATTTGTATTATTTATTGGGGGTAATTTAAAGGTAAGATTGATTTATTTATTTCCCGGTACGCAATTTATTGCATTATTGATGTATTTGCGAGGGATTATGAAATTCTTCTTCTTTACAACCGAAGTTAATTAATGATTAGCTGCTAAGAATTGATTAAATTTTAGTGAATCTAAAATTTGTTCGAAGCAAAACTGGGACTATGAAATCCCATTATGATTATAATGCTTTTATCTAGTTAATTAATATGGATATGACTAAAAAGTAAAAAAACATTATTCTGAAGAAAAGAAGGGATTTTTTTTAAAGAAATGGATGTGGCTGTTTTTGGAAATGAGTACGACAATTTTTTTTTATAAGATGAATTGGGTCTCTAAATGCAAAATGTTATGAAATATGGCCCAACGAGTATGTTACGTCAATATTTAGTGATAGACGTCATTTATTTCCCCTCAATATATTATTGCGCTATTTAGTGGCGTAGGTGGCGCTCGATTCGCTTGACACATCGCTCGTAAAGAGCTGCTTGTAGTACGTTTCACAAACCAGATGTTTGTTTCCGTTTCTTTCTTTTTTTTTTTCCGGGGACAAAGAGGAACGGTGTTTCTGAAGGTGCTTAATGTTCCATCGAATCGTTTTTGTTAATCGCGTTTTTAACTTTGTCTTAATTAGTCGCTTCTATATAGGGCTTACAGTACTCTTATATATTTTAAAATGACAGTAAAATGTCGATATAACGAACTTTTAACATTCTGGATATGTATTAGATTTGAATTTTAATCGTCTTCGTTACAACGAATCCTAATGTAACTGAGTATTAGAAAAGTTATTATGTTTTTCGAAAAGAATGCAACTGCTTACAGAGTTTTTCATATATAGTTTACGTGTATTTTCAGCCTAAGATGGGTGGCGACTCCATCCGACAAAAAGGCAAATATTTAAATCAAACGAATTTTTAATGTCATTTTTTTTTCGTCAGCTTTTATCATTTAATTTGGAAATTAGTTTTTGCTTTTGCTTACTGGTAATGACCGGTAATGCTTACTTAGTAGTTAATTTTAGATTAATTCACTTCCAAAACTATTTCCCTCTCATATCACGGTTTTACCTTTACAGTATTTTCATATTTTTCCAATCCCTAATTTTTTAAGATTTGATTTGTTTATTTTAAGGAAGCCAATCTATTTGTGTTGATTTTGATTAACTGTTTATTAGTAGCCTACTCTTCACCTAAACCCCACGTTATTTATAGTCGCTATGTTTTTGTTTTTTTTAATCGCGCGATATTTTTTTATTACACAAACTTTTTATTATGAAGGCGTTATGTGAAAATTCCTAGTATTTATCGATATAACGAAATTACATTATACAGTATACATGCAGTATCAAAAGATACGTTTATTTGAACTTCGTTGTACCGACATTTATTTTTATTTTTTTTATTTATTTATTTATTTATTTTTTTGATTTTGAGTCTTTTCTTCCTTGGTATTTCAAGCGGGTTTAACTTACAAAAATTTGAAGAAAATATGCGGGCCGCCCTTTTTATTCTTCTTTTTTTTTTCTTATTCTTTCTTAAGACTTGTTTTTGTCAAGTTGCACGCACGGCGGTGGCGGCGGCTTTCGCATTCCACTGCGCATACGTCACATATTTACAGTTACCGAAATACGATTCTGCGCATAATTATACGTATTTCTCATCCTCTACTTTGACTAATATAAACGAGATGTACTTTGTTGACAATTTATGTCTTTTAAGAAGAAATAGATACCGAATGAAGGGAGAGGGATAAAAAAAATCCTTATTCTTTGTACGCATGCGCAGCATTTAAGAAAAAAAAAAAAAAGAGAGATGCTCATCCGTCTGCCAACATTAACTTTTATATGCGTGAAATGGAAACTGAAAACCGTCTCTCTAAACCTTTACTTTTTTTTCTTCTTTTGATGACGTTTTTTCTTCGTCTTTTTTTTTTTTTTTTTTAAAAATATGTAGTAAGAGTTTTCAGTTTTTTTTATCCTAGTTGTTATACGTGAAGATGAAGCTTAGAGAGGGGATTTATTGAAACTTGTGTTGCTTGGTAAACGGACACATGTTTCTTTTAAACTATGACGTAAATGTCGGTTCCTAACATGGAGATGCGAAATAAGGCGGAGTTTTTTTAGCAAAGAGCTTCCTAATCGCGCGTAATCTCTTGTTTTCACCGCATTTTTGAAATGGGTTTCAATCAATGAAACTAGTTTTATATTTGAGTGTAAAACCTTAAAGGTAAATGGTTTGGTGGAACTAGATTTACCTAACCTGTTTCCTAGAGGCACTGGTTTTTTGTGGAAACACTTTTTTTTAAATCAGATTCGCGATGCAAACAAGGAATTTGGAATTGCAATTAAAATATTATTATAATACTCGTATTTAGTTACATTTGTGGAGTTTTAATCAAAATAATGCTTCTAGTGTTTATTACGGAGTATTATTTTTGATATTAATTTTTATTTACACAGTTTTTTGATTTAATTCATATATTATATTACAGTAACTGTATATATATTTATATATATTTCATTGTATTATATCATTTATTTAGTTACTTTAGTAACTATTAGTACTTTAGTACTTAATTAAAAAAAAGTGCAATTTTAGTATTATTAGTGAACTTTTTTACGCTTTTTAAACCGCTGATGCCAGCGTATTTAATTTTGCAAACTCGGAATTACGTACATACCTGTATTCATTATGAACATTCGTGATTTTTTTTATTATTATTATCGGTATTATTATTATTTCTTGGTACGACGTTTCCTAATCGTATGTAAGCCTGAAAACGACTGTGATTAACTGAAAAGGGATACGAATAGTGTAACGCAGATTTATCAATAATAAACTTGAATTTTATATTTAAATCTCTCATTATTGTCGCGATTTAAATGCCGAACGCTATTATTTCTCGTTAATCTTGTAATCGAAAGATGAGCTTCACAGTTTTAGTGTTTACAAACACTTTTATTGACACTTTAGGTACTCGCATCGCATTCCCTAACGGCATTTTACATATTGTATAATATGCCGGTTTAACGTTGCATAAAGTGCGGATAACGCTTATGAGATTAAGGATTTTCAATTAATTGCTTTTGGAGAGAGTTTTAATGTTCAAAAAGTATGCAACTAATGACGTCACCAAGAGATTAAAAATTAATTATTGTTTTGAAGGCTTTTTTTTTATTACCGGTATTCTTTTCAATTTTTTCGTTATCTTCAACGTCTTATCATTAATTTTGAATGATTTTTGTTTTTAGATAATCTTTCAAAATTAGAAACGTGACGTTAACCGTTAACGAATTTATCAGTTTATAATGTTGCTTAATGCTTTAAAACAAATTATGGAACGCCAAATTGCAACATTGGTTCCAATGCTGAACATTACTGTACATTTCTGTATTTTGTAGGTGCGCTTTATACAACGAAATTGTTTAATGTTAATATTTTTTTTGAGCACGGGTAATTTCGTTTTAGTGAAAGCTAAGAATAGTATTTGAAAGAAAAATAATTGCAGCGGGTTGTTCAACGATATTTGTGGCAGCAGTGAATCGGAGACATCACCCGGTTTCAGTTTAGGGATCTGTTTAGGAGGGATGAAAGATGTTTAGGGAGCTGTTGGTTGAGGTGAAAGTGTGTTAAAAGATCCTCGTTAGAACACGCTTTATGCTCACTTTGCATCTGCTTTTCATTTATGTGCATTTTTTTTTCTCTTTCTCTCTCTCTCTCATTTCTTCTTCTTCTTTATCTCTCGGAATCTTCGAGCATTACATTTGCCGGCAAAAATAAAAGAAATGAATTGTTTTTAGTTACATAAACTATTCTACTGTATTTCGCAGTTACAGTACTGCGAATAAAAGCTTTTAATGGAATTTTTTTTTTTAAATGAATTATTTTAATTACGAATTATTATTATTATTTTTTTTTTCATTCGTAAAAATATGTTTGAGGCAATTTTCTTTTTATTTCCGGTATGGTATATCAAGTTTAGAAATTTTAATTAAAGTTTCTCATAATGTTCCTAGATATTTTTTTTTTTTTAAGTGACTACTACCGGCAGTTTTTTTACTGTATTTATTTGCTCGTCGTTTTGAAGTCTTTTATTATCATTTTAAATTTTTTTTTTTTTTGATTTAAATTTAATATATTTTAATATATTCACTTTGAATTCAAATTTATTTTGTTTTGTCAATTTTTATTAATATCTATTTTTTTTAAAAAAATAATTTATTAAAATAGTATTTTTACGAGTTTTTACGAGTTTTTGTATCATAAAAATATTACCGCATATAATTTTGAGCAAGTTTTTCATTTTTTTGAGTTAATTATTCGCTCAAACAGCGGATGGAATTGTGCTGGGGAACCATTTCAATTGGTTTATAACTACTCTATAGTCTTACCTAAATTATATTGAATTTTGAACTACGAGTACTTCTACTATACCGGTATTTTTTAATCATTTGTAACTATTGTAGAACGACATTTCGAACTAAACTTTTAATTAATTCGATTAATATTTTATTTTATTTGTTTTGTTTTGTTCACAGTTTAATTAATATTTTCGTTATTGAACATTTTTTTTTCTTTTCTTATTTTTGTTATTTTTGCGGAAACGGAAGTACGAATTTTATTACTTTCCTAACTGAAATCATTAACGCTGCATTATCTCGCGTTAAATTAAATACCTAGTAAATTTAGCGTAGTTAAAAAACGAAATTTCTTTGGAATTGTTCTCTTTCGAAAATGATGTGGGTGTGCGGCGGGTGCAGCCAGGTGTTAGCGCGCATTTCCATTTCGCGTTTCCAAACCCTGGAGTGTCATTTAACTGCACATAGTACAAATTGGACCCCCCCCTCCCCCCCCTTTTTGAAAAAAGATCTTCATTGTGTTTTCGCATGTTCATTACGTCGTCTTCGCACTTTTCTGTTTATTTATGGCGGCGCTGCAATCGCCCCGCATCTTCGACGCAAACCATAGAGAGATGGCGAGAGGGAAAGAACGAGAGAGAGAGTGGCTCGTTTAGGCGAAGGAACCATATTTAATTGCATTAGACGAGATTAATTTTAGTCGGCTTTTTACATTTGAATTATCACCGCGTTATCCCTATCACTCGGCATTAAATTTGATTTCCATTTTTTCGACTGCAGCAGAATGAGCAGCAGCGCCGTCAAACGACAGCGCCGGATTCCTTCTTACGAGAATGAATCTTCTTCCTACTTGCGTGCACTTTTAAAGGGGCCTGCAAACGCTTTCATGGTAGTTCATGCAGGGAGCGAAATTTATTAGGGTTGAACACTTTTCGAATAAACACTCACTAAATACAATAAACACTTGCGTAACTCTTAAGACCTTTTCACTAAGCTTTTTATTAAATGTTCACTAAACTCCAATCAAGTCTTATGAAACTCTTAATAAATACTTTAAAAACGCTTTATAGAAATTTACAAAGCTTTTTACAAAAAACGAGTTACTAGACTTTAAAAATGAAACTAAAGAATAAATTGCATTAATTTTTAATAAATGTTCGCAAAATTCAAATATTTTACTTAATTTAATTCATGGTAAATATTTATTAAATTCTAGTAAATGCTTATTAAAATTACGAGTTTCATAAATACTCATAAATTACTCCTTACTGAAGTCATGAAATACTCACTAATCTTAGGAAACGCTTGCTAAACCAAAGAACCACTCATTGAACTCAAGAAATCCTCAAGAAACAACTCGCTAATCTTTTTTCAAAACTCATTAAAATGCTTTAAAAAATCTCTAAACTAGAAAACGTTTCACTAGACAACCAACGACATACACGTTTTTATAAAATAAGAAAATAGTGCTAGGTAATAATAAAAAGAAACACTGTTTAATGGTAAAAGAAATGAATATTGAATATTCAACCGAGGACATTTGCAGCTGCAAACGTGTTTCTTTGGCGAAAAAGTTGGGACCTTCTTTATGTAAATCCGTGCCTGTGAAAGTGTAAGGTCGTCCCTTGCTTAAGCACCGGATCCACAGTTGTGAGAGGAAGGGGGAAGGACGGGGTTCGAAGGTGGATAGGGCTCGTCATAGTGAGGATTTTGCATAGGAAAGGTTGAGTCAACAGAGGAATTCTTAAATCGATAAGTCGCCCACGGTATATTTTACAGGAAGTTAGTTTTAGGATTACGTCCTGTCGAGTGCGCGCACTATTGCTACCGCCGCTGCTGCTGCTGCTTTATTTTTCTTCCTACTTACACTTTCTATTTCCATCTATCCCCTTACTCTTTCTATCACACTTCTTACGATAGAAAAATGAAAGAATGCTTTGATAAACAGCATAAATAATGTTGTTTTTTTATCCGTATTAAAAGGAAATTTTGTAACGTGATGGGAAGATAACAACTGTTTCAATACTCTTTTAAACTAAAATCTGCTTCAAAATAATTTTCAACTTTGTTTGTTTTTATTGCGTAATACGGAAGACAAGAATAAGGAGAGAAGAACGAATGAGATTAGTTTATTATTAAAAGGTTGTTTTTTTTTTTATTACTGTACTGTAATAGTACCTACCGTATTGAAAAATGCTAAAATTCTGGTATCGATTTTCTTCTCTCGTTGGATTAACACGGATTTTAAAAGATTTAAGGTTGTTGGTTTTTTTTTTGTTTCGTTAATGGAAGAATTAAAATGTGAGAAATACAGTAAATACTTTTTGATGAGTATAAACCTTTTTTTTTTTTAAATATAAATATTATAGAAATTACGTAATTTGTGTTTATTCTAATGCGTATTTTTAGTGAAATGTTGATAAACTCATTTTTGGTTTATTTCAAGTAGGCTACATGATTATTTACTGGGGTAAACAAAAATCATTCGGTTGAGCTAGGAACATAAGTGAATGCATTATTTGTAATTCACTGACATCGTACACTTAATTTAATTGTATCGAAAATTTCGTTGCTTGGAAAACTAACAAATTTGTTACCTATACTGTACTCCTTACAGAGAGTTTTGTTTTACGGTATAAAGAATTCTCTTGTACAGTATCGAATATTTAGTTGAGCGGAATTTATTTTATTGATAATAATTTTGTTACGTTTTATTAACTTTCACAAGCGGGGGTTTTTTTTTCATTGTGACGTCATGATTATTTAAAATAGTAATTCAATTAGTATTATTATTATTTTTGATATTTTACCGGTATAAACTTTTAATGGTTTACAAAAAAAAGTATAAGATTCTATGTAATTGAGTGTAAACTTTGTACCAGTTTGTTTCCTGCTACGCCTAATACGGTATTTGCGGGGGCAGTTATTTATACCGTTTATCCGTTTTTTTCTACTTTATTTATTTATTTATTTTTCTTCTCTTTCTTTTTTGCTTTTTGCATTGAAATTATAGTCGAGTTTTGGTTTCGACAGATTTTTCAGATGAAACTCGAGATTTTTTTTTTATTTCGCTTAACTCTCAGTCTATTGTTTTTATTTGATGGGCGCCAAATACACGTCGGAATTTTTGTAATCTGTTAAAAAAAAAAAAAGAGAGAGAAAATGAAAAAGATATAATAAAAAGTGGAAGAAGAATTGTGCACATATGTGGTTTTGTTCGTCAGGGCATCTTTTTGTGTTTCTGACGTGTCATTAATTATAACTTAAAAGAAAAAGATGCAGACAGGAAAAAAAAATTCTCCCAACTAAAAAGAGAAAAATAGGCCATCGAATATTATCATACACAAAAAATGAATGAGAAAGAGAAGTCGAAGAAGAAGAAAAAAAAAAAAACAGTGAGAAAGTTTTATATTTATTAGATAAAGGAAATAAAAAGAAAGAAAAAAGGAGTTTATATTTGAAGACAGCGAATTTTACTATTCTTAATGTATTAGTCACATTCCTATTCTTCCCCCTCCCTCTTTCTGTTTCCTCCCTTTTTATATCTTTCTCATCTCAGTGCCGGATCTTCCTGAACGCTATGCAAGCTCGGAATTTGGGCCTCCAGATTTTCAAAGAACTTTATAAAGTTTAAACAACCAAACAGTGACTCAAACAGAGCGATTTATTATTGCGAATTCTAAAAAATGCACTTTAATTAATAATTTAATTCTTAAGAGAGGATTTACTTGTTTTAAATTTAAAATCTATTTATTTATGTATTAGCAAATAAACTTGGACAAAATGACGATTAAACCGTAAAAAGATGACATCGTTCTTAACATTAACTAAATTTAAAAAAAAAATTACTGGTAACTAAATTAAAAAAACAAACAAACAGAAATTAAATTTGTTTAAAAAAAAAACAATTAAATTTAAAAAATATCTGACAAAACTTAAAGAAAGACTAACTGAACTTAATTCCAATTACAGTAAGTTTCTCGAAACATTTAAATTTAAAAAATATTAATTAAATTTGAAAAACTTAAGAAATTGTTTTAATACCAAAACACTACATGTACTTGATTAAATATTCCAAACATACTAATGTACTGTATTCCGTAAAACCACAAAAAAAGTTGCTACAGTAATTGCATTAATCATTAACAAAATTACTAGAATGCTCACTAATAATTTAATTAAAGGGGGTTGCTAGTCACCAACATGTACTACATTATAAATAACAAGTAATAATTTAGCTACCACCATACAAACATTAATCTATGAGTACAATAGTCACTAATCAATTTGAAAATTATAAGAACATGAATGCTATGTAAAAAATGATGGTACTGTACATCATAATTAAATATTCTAACATAATTATGAAAAGTACAGTAAATGATTTTTGAGGCTAAATGTGGAGATAAAATAAGCTATTACAATTATAACCTATTAAAAACAAATCCTATAATTTTTTTTTTATTTTTTTTTAATTTTGGGGTCTCTGGCCCCATTTTTTTTTTTTTATTTCTTTTGAAGAAAAGGGGAGCCTTTTTTAAGGTTTTAAACGAGTGTAAATCCGGGCTCCCATTCATCCATTTTCTAGCTTTTATTTTCTTTTTCGCGCTCCAACGAATAAATTTTATTTTTTGGGCGAGAAGTCTTTCTCTTTAACACTCAATACAAAATCTTAATAGCTTCAAATCATTCCCATCCTTATTCCGTTCTCCCATCCACCCCACCTTTTAACTCTTTTTCTTCCCATTTAAGGAAAAGCGTTTAAAGATTTATTTTCCTACAAATGTTGTCGATTATTTAAAGTGGTTGTGTTTTATATCCTTACGCAAAATCACACAGACTCCTTTTTTTTAACCCCCTATCACCTATTCTCTCTCTTTCACACTTTCCTTTTTTCTTTATATCGATGGAAACTTAATTTCCTTTAAAAGATAGTTGGGAAGTGTCGAATCGGATGACATCGATTCCGCTTTTAGCTGTTTTTTTTATATTTATCATCGATAACCAAATTGAACTGATAGAATTAATCTTGTTTTTTTCTTCTGTCTTTTTTTTTTTTTTTTTTTTTTTTTTTGAGTTTTTTATTTTTATTTAAAAATGTTGGATGAGTTATTTGTGTATGTGGGCGGTGGAGTGAAATTTGGGAGGCTATAAAATATATAGATTTTTTTGGTGGTTTTAAAAGGAAATTTGATGATTACAAGCAGTATCGGTTTCAATAATTTTTTTTTATTGGTTGTTAGGAATTTTGATTCCTTTAACCTCGATTCTTGTAGTTTTAAAACTTTTCCTTTCACATCTCAATTGGTTTGTACAATTGCACTTAAGATGAAAGTACACGTATCAAATTTTTGGCTTTTATCAGCGAAATTTGAAGTAAACAATTTTGAATTCGAGTTTTAATTTTTGTGTGGTATTTTTTTTATTACGTTTTTGTGTGAATTGTTTGTCACGTGTTATGGTTCCTCGTTTTAATAGTTTACAAAATTTATTTAAATTTCAACCTAAACGTTCGTTGTTACCGGATTTCAAAATTGTAGATTGAATGACTTAATTTTAATTATTTTAAGTTTTGGTGGAAACCAGATACAGTATTTTATTTATTGAGATTAAAATTCTTCAAGTAAAATTTAGTTAAAATGTTTTTTTTTTTTGTAATAAGATCAGTGTTAAAAAAAGATTTATTAAATAAAGCTGGATTTTCAGGTGCAACGAGCTATATATTGCATCTATGACGTAGTGGATTGCAATATGTCCTCTACCGGGACAGTATTGAAGTAGGCATCTTTGAAAAGTTTATAATAGCTGTAATTGGATATTACTTTGTTTTTTTATTATAAAGAAAATTGCTATTGTTTTAAGAAGAATCATATTTTAGACTAATTCAAGATTATTAGAGGGGTTTTTATTTAGTGAAACTCAGTAAAATAAATGTGCTTTTAAAACGTTTTAAGAAATATTTCATCTGGGAATTTTTTAAGATACAAAATGATGCGTTCAATAATGCTATTGTTTTAAATTACTATGCCGGTACATCAATTTCTATCTTAAATTTTTGATATTTCTTGGGACTCATGGTAGAGACATAGCTAATCCATACAACATCATTTTAAGAATACTCTTATTTTAATGAAAGTGGTCGAATTGCGCACTATACTTTGTAAATAATTGAGAAATTGGGGCTTACAGTATAAGGTAAGGAAAACCACGAATATATTTTTTAGCCTAATAGTGTCTTAACTAAAAGCCAGTAAAAAGAGCAGTTAAGATAAGAAAGTAAAAAAAACAACACAACGCACCTTAACCTCAAAATTTTGATTTTATTTATTTATATGATGTATCGTTATTTTATTTAAATAAATAATTTCGTAATCGATGAAAACTACCATAAAAACCAATTATTTCAAGTTTGGTAATAAAAATTATTCGTATTACGCGATTTGTTTTGCTTAAAAATGAGAACGTTAAGTCTTCTCGTCACGTGCAGCAGAGTGCACATGCTGATATTCCTGAAAAATGAGATGGAGAGTGAGATAAATAGAGGGTGAAAGATATGTAGATAGAGTGAGAGTGGTTGTTTATTGTTATTGCTTTCTTTCTTTTTTTTTTTTTTATTTTTTTTTTTATTTGGAAATTTATGTTAAAAAGTGCGTTGAAATTCAGTCGGTTAATTTCTAATCATCGACAGGTGAAAAGTTTAATTAGGCAGAGAGCTCTTATCTCTCTTTCTCTTTGCACTTTATTTACTGCTGACAGATAAGTGTCTTGATTGTTTGATAACTTTATTTTAATTGACCTTTTTCCGAACAAAAAAAGAGGATTTTTCTTATCTCGTTCGGAGTTGCAGAAGCCATTTTGTGATTAGAATTTACGAGCGAATTCAAATTTTAAAGGGTAACACATTTTTTTTTTTTTACTTTTCTCTTTCTTAAATCTTTGATTTTTTTAAAGTTTAGTTTAACTTATTAAATTTTGAGTTGCTACTTGAACGTTCGAACTTTTATTTATTTTATTCTGTAAAACGCAAACCGTTTATTTTGTATGTGAAAATAACGGTTTTTGTTTTGCTCCATAGTAATGCATGTACGTGATGTAGAACGTCGATACAACGAAGTTTTAGAGTTTGAACGATTATTTTATTCGTTACAGAGATAAAAACAAAATGCAAGTGCAATTAAAATGTTATAATTATCATAAAATTTGCTAATAATTTTACATTTTGTTTACGAGTGTAAACAAGGCAAACTGATTTGCCTGACCGATGATGACCTCGTGAGTGCTGATCGGAGAAATGGTTTCACTACCCTTTTCATTTTAGCGCTATAAAAATTATTATACTGTAATTATTTATTCCAATGTAATTAATCCTTTCGTCATTTGTAATTAAACGATTGTAGTAAAATTTGACATCTTTTCTACTCGTTTACTACTGTATTTCCATGATTCGAGAAAAATCAAACTGACTTTTGATTTGATTTAAACGTCAGGTTTTTTTTTAATTTTTCGTAATATTTGTTTCTGCCTCAATTAAATTTACTCATTAATAAAAATATTAATCTTGGATAAATTTGGTTTTGTTGGATTTTTTTAAAATTTGGATTTTAGATATAATTTTTTTTATGTGGATTTAGAATTTTTATTTAAAGCTAGAATTTTCATTTCAACTTAAGATTTTTATTAGGAATTTTACTTTTTGATTTCTATTTAAATTTTTAACTTGAAATTTTTTCATTTGTGATTTGTATGATAATTTTGTAATTCAAATTTGTGACTATATTTTACGAATTACTATTAATTATAAACTTCGTTGTTAGCTATCATAATTATTTCCCCCCCCCCTCTCCTTTTCTGGAGCTAAGAGCATTTTTATCGTCAATTTCAAAATTTCGTTACCGGTACATTTAATTTGCACCTTGCAAAACCTATAATTATACATTATTTTAAATAAATTGTGCTGCCATCGAGTTTCTTACAAAGAACGTTCGTTTTATCGACGTTTTATAAAGTTTGTATTTCTTTCCCTGGGATTATTTAAGACGAAATTGTTATTTATTTCACTTTAAAAGATAAAATAAAAAAAAAGGAAAATGGCGTTATTTGTTGGTGTTTTTATTCGGCGGGTGGTCTTGAGAAAAAGAAAAAAAAAAGGAGCGATGAGCTTTAGCGTCACTGTGGGGGGAGTGACCAATGAGTTTGGACGTTTGACCTGCGCTACTTGATGTCCCTCTCGGCTTGCTCTTCGTTACTTATGCTCTGAAAAACAATCGTCCATTTATTTGCAAATTTGCAACTGATTATCTCTCTCGTCCGTTCAAAATTTATTCCATATTTTATCTATTATTATTATTATTACGTAGTGAACATGTCCGAGGAGGGTAGGTTATCTGCTGTAATTAAGGGTGGGACAACATGGCACAAAAAAAGAAGGTTTCAAAGAGTGACTGAGAGAGAGTGATAAAAAAATGAATAAACAAAAACAAGAAAAGAAAAAAAAAATGACGTGTTTGAAAAATAAATTTTCTGTAGATATGTAAAGTAGCTCCATTAAAGTCTCGTTTAAAATTCTAAGAGATGACAACAAAAGGTCAGCTGTGTCATGGTTTTTCTAGGTGGCTTCCACCCCACCCATTCTTTCTTTCCCGCCCTTTTCACTTGTCCCGAAAGAGAAATACCTCGCGAAAGTTACTTCGAATTTTAATAGAAATAATAGTGTACCTTTGAAAAGGGTCAGGTTGGGTACGAGGGAAGGTTGAGTGAGGGGTGGTCATATGGGTGGTGAGGGGGACTCGTGGCAAGTCACCGGATTTTTTTTTTTTTGTATTATAGGAGCACATAAACTGGGGTTGAGGGTAGTGGCGAAATTTGATTACGGGTGAATAAGTACAGTACTCGTATAACGCAGGCTTGTTTTACGCGAATTTGTTATAACTCGTCGACCTGTTACAGGTAAAACCAGGGTAAAACGGATCTTGGATAAATAGGGAACTTGGATAAACGGAAAAAATAAGTTGGGAATTCAATATTAAAATGGTTATGAACCGGCAAGATACAGTAGTTAACTTTAAAATATTATGCTTTGCACGTGTTTAGACCTTTTTTTTTTGAAATTGTGTCGGTTTATCTGGGAAATTTAATCTCGTCTTATTGCGTGCAAAATTTTAAATTAACGCGATTTTACTCTCAAAACTTTTTTTTTTTTTTAAATTATTACAGTATTTTGTATTTCAAAAACTTTATAAAAACAATAATTTTTTTTTTTACAAATTCAATAATTATTTTTATTTTAATTTTCAATTGTATAAGTATTTGCATTATTTGGCTGATCAATATTATTATTATTCCACACCAAACCCATCCGTTTCGCGATTTTAACTATGTATGGAGTATTTTTTTAAAATTAAATATTATTCAGGATTTCATTATTATTGAATATGAATTTCACTTTTATTTGAGTGCCATTTCCGTTATTTTACGGTATTTCAAATGCGTTTCAATTTGACTAACTTATTTTAAGCCCGCTTAGATTTTCATAGACTATTGTATTTTCGTCGAAGATTTTGAGAAACGTATAATATACCGCGTTATACGAGACTTTAGTGTACCTTAAAGTGAAAGTTTTCTTGTTTGGGGGATGGAATTAAGAAGAGGAGGTGGTTAAGTTACTGGTGGGTGGTGGTTGACGAGGGAGAAATAATGTTTTTTGAACGCGCGCTATTTTTTTTTTGCGGTTGCGCAGGAGGGTTAAAATAATATAGCGTTTTTTGGTTTTCTTTTGAAAAGGTAAGCGATTGCTTCTCTGTAAAAATGTAAAGAAAAGTTTGGGAGGAAGACGATGGGAATAATGGGAAATGACCAGTAAGTTTGAGGGGGGAAGAGGAGGGATCACGTGAGACCTCGCCCTGGGTGGCGCATTATGCAACACACCCGCACCATGCGAGATCACAACTAACTTATGCTTAAGTTCTTTAAGAATAAATTATCTTACTATTGGAGTTAATAGAATTATTCAAACTTGACGTGTCAAATTGTATTCAAGAAATTAGAAAATCTAAAACTGCTGTAATTCCAGTAATTAAAGTAAATCTAAATATCTAGAAGATTTTATACATGTTACCTAAATTTTAGAAAATGTTGAAGATTCAAAATCTAACACAAATAATTTATATAGAAAATCTAGACGACTTAATATATCGAAAATCTGAAATTTGAAAAATTTTGAAGTTTTAAAATGAAAATAAATTCAGAAGACATTTCCAATATCGTATCAACTTTAAGTTCCAATTCAAAGATCCATACATTGTTAGAGTTTAAATTATTGTAGTAGTAATCCAACTTTTAAAAAAAAAATACATGAGAAAAACCCTACTGGTATCGTAAAAATATATCACAATTAAGACATAATCAATTACGTCATCACTTTATTGCTGACAAATGTTCCTTATTGCGGCTGAGCTCGAATATGAAAGTGACGGACGTTTATAGGCGCAAATGTGGAAGAACCGGTTTCAATTGTCCAACCTGATCAAGTGTTGACCGATCGGATCAGTGGTCATTCAAGTCTCGTCTTAAAAGTTGTCGGAACAGGAAGTTAACTTTTCTCCGTCGTAAAAATTTATCAAATAAAAATTTCGCAAATACCGAAACGCGTTAAACGAGGAAAAATAAAAAAAAGGGTGCGCTGTTTGTGAACTACTGGTGCTGTTATTTCGTGTTTTACGACAATTTTTTTTTCTATTTTATTTTATTTTATTGGAAATATATCATAAACTTGTATTTTTACACGACTCTTCCTGTTTAGTGCAAAGAATATTAGTAAGAATTTCAATAAATAACGAAAGAGGGTAATAAATTTTATCATAAATTTTGTCAAGTTTTACTGATTTTATTTTTATCAGTAAAAAAAAAAACATTTTTGAGTCGTTAATTCTTTAAAAATTTATTTTACTCATAATTTAAATTAAATTTTGGTTTAAAAATAATATTTTGTAGATAATTTTGAGTTTATTGAAAAGATTATGATTCTTCAAATCTAAAATTTATTAATACCGATACTCACAAATTGCTTGCCGGTATTAAAAAAAATCGCTGATTTCAAAATAATAATAAAAATATTCTTTAACTTTAAAAAGGCATTTCTTAACTTTTTTAAATAGGGACTTTAAGCAAAAAAAATATATAATAACATTTTGCACTATAATAAACTAAACCTGTAAATTTTATAAAAGTGTCAAATTTGAGGTTCTTAAAACTCAAGTTAGGTACAGTACTTGACTTATGCCATGACATTGAGTCGCTTTACATGTATTGGATTTTTTTTTTTTAAAAAAAAACATTTTTACTAAATTAAATGCAAAACTTTACGTTAATTTTAATCGAGTTTGAAAAATATGTTTTCAAAATTCAGTTTTTAAAACGCTTTGGGAATGTGTCTAGACCCTTTAGTACCCCGAAAATCGATTAGTATCTTAAAATTTAATTAAAAATAAAACGGAGAAGAAATAAATAAGTTATGTTTTTATAAAAGGAAATTAATGCATTTATTTGAATTTTTTTTATTATTCTTGAAATTGATTTTACTTGAAGCTGATTTTTTTTAATGTAAATTCAATTTGAAGAAAGACAAAATTTCTAGTTCAACAGCAGTTGAGTGCCTTTATTTATTTACAAAGTATTTAGTGTACCTATCGTCAATGTGTAGCAAATATTGGCATTTAGTCCTGTATATAATTGAGGGGAAAAGTTTCGTACTTGATAATATTATATTGACGAATGAGACAGAGTAATTATGACGTATTTTTCTCCCTGGTGTACGTCATTTAGAGGACCCCATCCTTCCAAAAAAAAAATCTATTGTTCGATGTTTTTAACTTTTCGAACTAAAGTGGAATTGTTGAATGCGCCGTGTGTATTCGGATCGCTTCTTTTCTCTTTGGTTTGGATGGTAAGGGGGGGGGAGCCACTAGGGGTCTGTTTTTCATCTTTCTTTTTGTCTATTCAATCGTATCAACAACGACCGGAGAGAGTGAATGGAGTAGAAGAAGACAAAAAATAAATATAGAAACGAAAGTGATTTTGTTTCTTTGATATTTTGTTTCCCTTTTTTTTTTTTATTTGTCTGTCTATCGAATTGAATGTTTTGAAAGCGCGAAACAGCGCTCTCTTTTGTTTATATTTTGTTCGGTCTTTTTCGATTTGGGATTTTTTAAATTTTTTATTGGAGCGCGCCAGAGAGATTGTAAACGGGAAAACGGTATCGTAAAAATTGGAGCCAAACGATTTAAAAAAAAAAAAAAAAAAGTTTAACCAGATTTTGTTTTTAAACCTGAGAAAACCAGAAATAATACTATATTATGTGTTTGGTGATTGTGCGTAGCGAAAGGTAAAAAAAAAAAGTCTCATACAACGAACGTCGATAGTACGAATAGCTCTTGATTTTTTTTACTACTTCCGGATAAGAGTTGCTAATTGGAGCTTTAATTAAAGATTTCTAAAAAGTGTTGAAAATGAAAATTTTGTTAAATTCTTTTACATTTTTTTGATTTAACAAATTTTAAATATTGCGAATAAATTTCGCTATCTTTTTTTTAAAGAAAACTCGTTGTAGCGACATTTGATCGAATAGCATCGTGTAAGGAGATGAGACGAGAAAGAGATAGGGAAAAAAAAATGTTAATGTTGATTGGAAAGACACGGAGCAAGAAATGGATGGAAAATAACATTGGAGTTACAAATAACTCGGTTTGCTCGCTGGAAGAACGATGAAAACAGAAGAAAGAGAAAAAAAAAGATAATGTTTTATCTTTTCTTTATCTCAGATGTAAAAAAAGGAGAAAAAAAAAGACGACAGCAGACGCCAAATGTCATCCACAACTCTATACTGTATAACACCAGTTGTTTTCCATTTGTAATTTTTCTTCTCCACTTGATTTGTATCGTAGACTCAACTATTTTTTTAGAAAAAAAAAAGACTAACTACAGAAGTTTTTTTTTTTTAAAGGTGGAATGTTGAGGGATGGGTGTGGGTGGGCGTAATGAATAAGTGAGGGTAAGGGAATGAAAAAAATGACGGTGTTTACGAATGATGCACGAGCAGTTAAGCTACTATTCCAAAAGTATTTAAAGTTTTAAGCTCGCGTTTTGACGTTATTTGTTAAAGGATTTTGAAATGACTAAAATACCCGGCTGCTAAATTACTCTCTTCGGTGAAGGAGAGAAAAAATAGCCCATCGCTTTTCATCTTTCAGACCGAACTTTTTGGCGTCGGATGCCGAAAGATGGAACTGTTTCTACACCGGATTACTACTTCAACTCCCGATGGAACTTGGCTTGTTTTTTATATTATTATCACTTGTCACGTACAGCCAGTCTTTACACTTTTTTTTTACGTTCTTTTTTTTTTTTTAATGTTTGCTTTCGCCTACGTTGCTCTTTTTTGAACATTATAATTATTTAGTTTTTTTTTTTTTTTGACGCCAGAAAATATTCGTAATAAAAAATAGAAATGGAGTAAAAACTAATTTTTTCGAGGTGGAATGGAACGATTTTTTTTATTTAAAATAACTGATTTTAAGCAGAGATTTTAAGCAAAAAGTTTTCTAAATGGAATAAACGCTTTTAAATGGAGTAAAATCTACATAATTGGAGTTTTAAGCAGAGTAAAAATTATTTTAAATTGCTTAAAATCGATTTTAAATGAAGTATATGTGATAGTATTGTTCTTAAATGGAATAAAAGTTATTTGGAATGTGGAATAGGTGATAACAATGTTTTCAAATGGAGTAAAAGCTATTATAAATAAAGTACAGTACTGTATAGGTAATAGTAATGTTGATGTAAAATTCAAGTTACAGTATTTTAAATAAAGTAAAAACTCAGTTCGAGATGTTTGGGAGTGAGTGGTGAGTGACGGGCGGGATGAGTCGGGGTCTTTGTGATTGGATAAGTCAGAGGGAGGGGAGAGGGGATGAGGTGAATTAGCGCCAGATACAATGAGAAGCAACATAAAAAAAAAATTGCGCAAAGACAAGATCAGTGACGTTTTTTTTTTTTCTTCTTTTTTTAATGGATCGCTATGGGCTGACAGAGTGAAACGCCCTCTCGTCTTCCGAGGTTACGTTTGTGTTGTTTTTTCGAGGAATACTAAATGTTTATCTTAAAAACAAAAATAAATGCACGAAAAATAAAACAATGGGGAAGATTTTTGACGATTCATTTTGAAAATATAAAAATTTTGGGAGAAAAACGAAAATATTTTATTAAAAGGCTAAACAAAATGGTTGTTGAATGTGTATTTTAATAATAGGAAGTTTTAAATGCGCTCGAGTTTTTCAATATATTTGCCGCGGGTCAATAAATTGTTACTGATCAAAATATCTTTTGATTTTGTTGTTCGTAAGAAAGTAACTTTGAATTTTTTTTCAGATCAAATTTTCCAAAATAAAAGTTTATTATTACAGTAAAACTTTGGTATACGTTGTAGTATAAAATGAATCTCCTGTTTTTTTTTTTTTTTTTTTTTTTAATATTGGAGAGCTATTGCTCACAATAAAACTAACGTTACCTAGTATGAAAACTGCACATGCGCTGGTAGCCATTGTTGCGTTATTTTGTTTATTTATACTAAATTCAAAAGAAGAAACTGACATTGTAATTTCAAATAATAAATAATTGAAACAATATTGTTGCTAGTTATTTTTTTTGCATCATCACTTATGCAAAATGTAGTAAATAAAAGCATTTAAAATAGCTTTTAAGTAGTGATGTGCTGGCACGCTTAAAAAATTTACCGTATGGGAAGGTTTTTTTTATTTTATTATTTTTTCAATAAGGATTGTGTCATTTTGAAATATTTTTTTCTGGCAGCACAGCTATTATTTTATGATTCGTTAATGCCATCTTTATTGTTTGGCTGGGCAATAACTCTATACACATTTTGACAGTTCTTTTATTATTTTCGTTTCATCGTTTTCCGATTAGTTTAAGAAGTTGGGGGACTAAATTAAAATATGAATATTGATCTTTTTTGTCAACTTGAGGGGGGAAAAATATAAAATACAGTACTGTACATGTAATGAAAAAATAAAATAACACATTTTGGATGATATACGAGTTAGATTTGGGTGACGTTGGGTGACGTCGCAGCACAACTGCTCTGGCGAACTTTATTTTAAAATTTATAAGAAACGTCATGATTAATTTTCTTTAGAATTGTCATAATTCATCTTGCGTATCACTGATAATCTGCAACTTTCCCGCCCCCCTTCTCGCTCCATTTCTATTTCTCCTTCTCCCCTTTGCCTCATTCTCCCTCTCCATTATTCGAGGAAGATCGTACCGTACACTTTTTGTCGCATACAAAAAACTGATATTTTATGGAAAAACAATTTCACGGTTGAGACGAGGAATTACCAACCACGCGATTCCCAACCCTACTACTTCGCGGACCATACACAGCTATCTAATAAGAATATCAGCATGTGGCGGGCTGCCTTTGATGTGCATGTGGTTGTTGAAATATGGCGGCAGTGGCCAGTTTTGAAAATGTGGTTAAATTTCTAATGCGGATATTAAGGTTATAGAAAATGACGTCTACGCTCGTATTTATATGGGATTGAGAGTACATGTACACTCGACTTTTCATTTGCGAGAGGGTTTTGGTCGAAAATACCATTCGCGATAAACTCCGAATATTTTTCAACCGTATAGAAAACAGCTTTAAATTTCAATCGGTTTTTGTTTTAGGAAAAGTTTCCCGAGTTTTTATGCATTTGTGAATTATTCAAGAAAAGCGTGGCAGACTCGCGCCGTTAAGATTTTGTCGCGCATTTTTTGTTTGTCTACTGATTTTTAGTTTTTACTAGTACGGTACTGAACTTGGTAGGGTATCTATTATACGGTGGGTTGGAAAAGCGTCATATTTTTTTTTTACGCGGCGGTTGAGCTGAGTTAGCGGCGGCAGAGAGGTCATCGCCGGGGTCAGCCATTTTGTGTTTTGGAGGAAGAAAGATTGCCTTGACAGACGCTTAAATTGTAGATGGAGATTAGGATAATCCATCTCCGTCGTATTAAGCGCAGAGAGAAGGTTACTTAAAAAAAAAAGAATAACCGACTATATAACACTTTAAATCTTTCACTTTTTTTTTTCTTCTTGCTTTCTTTGTTACTCGAGTAAAAAATAAAAGTAAAAAATTGCGCGCCGTAGACTTAAGGCGGGTGGGAGGGGGGGGAGAAAAACTTTAAGACAGGTTGTCAGTAGACCCGTCTTTTTCGTGACATTTAATTTCGTTTCATCGCCTGAAAAAACTTGCCCTCCTCGCCCACACTAAAAGATTTCGAGTGAAGTGGGTGATGATCACAAAGTGCGGAGATTTTTTTTTTTTGAATGGAAATAGCGGGAATTTAATAATCATCGCTCACTTTTGAATTTTTAATATTACCGACTTAACATTTTCTTAAGGGGTTATTTTTTTTGATGGTATTTATTATTCGCGGTGTCGCTATTTCTAAGTAAAAACAACCTCTCGTGTTTTGCTTTTGTAAAGCCTTAGCTGGATCTGGTTCGAAGGAAACATTATTACAAAACTTTCTGAAAGCGATATTTTGTTTGTCGTGGTTTTCCAATAAGTTGAGGGATAGGAGATGAGTCCACTTCGAAAGGATAAATTGCGAAATAAAATGCAATATTTTGTAAAAGAAAAACTACCTGTATTCCGAGTACTGAAAATTAGAAAAAAAAGTTGCTACCACGCAAAAACTTAGTTTTATTTAATTTTGTTTTACTGTGAGCACAGTTTCTTATACAGTTATGCTGTAATATCATGGGATAAAATTTTATGTTGCGGCGCCTAAAAACGGATTAAAATAGGAATAATACTGAATTAATAAAAATTGGATTAAAAATACTTTATACTGTACTATTTGTACATAGGAGGCGAATTTAGATGTTATAGAACATTATATAAAGATATGTGAACATTTTCTGGCGAGATTATATGCTGTGGATTATATGCTCGTACTGTATATAAGACAGTTTATTGTGGCACATTTTGAATAATAATACTCGTAATAATGATTTAAAGCGCATTTAATTAACCCTTCGTAAACAATAATAGAACTGCACCGAATAACACTTCTAAAACTGTCGCTTTCGAATACAGCGACGTCTTTACCAGCAAAAGTTTTGGTTAGACTTAATCTCGTTTTACACTAATCTTAGTTTATTTTAATATGTAATTAAATCTGTGTTGTGACTACCAAAAGAGATGAGAAGATAAAGCAGATGTATTTATGATATTGCTTTCTTCTTCATAGCGGCTTAAAATGACGAAAACTTTTGAAAAAATACTACAGGTAGTGGGTTTGGCAATGAGCGCTCCATTTTTTTTAAAAACTCGTTTAATTTATGATCTTGTTTTGGAAATTTGTTTAACTACCGTAAATACTGCTTGAGGTAAGTTAATCTCGTTTGTTGCAACAAACTTAAACTCGTAAGTCGCTAAATCTAGATTTAGAAATCCAGTATTATTTTTAAAGAAAATATTAAGAAGTTTTGTCACAATTTCGTAATTAAGATGCGTTACACTTGATTAGTTACATGGACGGCGCATTCGCGAGATAAATTTTTACCATAGTTTTTTTTTTTTACTACTGTATGCTTTTACCTTTTTAAGGTCAATGCCTCTATTTCATTGCCTTAGAAAGTTAGTACAGTGATAATTGTGTAATCTTTTGATAATAATTTATCGCTTTTACTTTTAACAAATTGTACTCCAATTGTGTTATTTTTTTGAAGATCTGTATAAATTGAAAAGAGAAGAAGAATAAAAATAGCAATAAATACCGAAAAGTCTTTTCATTTTTAATTTAAATAATGCAGCGAATTTTACATAAAGTAGAAAAAAGAAATGTTTGCGCTTACAGTCACAGTCGACTATATCGCAATTTATTTTAATAAAAGCGAGTGAAGTGCGTTCGAGGAGCCAGGTTTAGGTGGGTGTTCGGGTGGGTTTGCCTTAGCTTTCGATCGTCTGGGATAAGCTCAAATCTTTTAAGAATGAAAAATGTGGATGGCGAGAAGAGAGAGAGAGAGTAAAAATGAAAAGATAAAGTGCGTGGCTTCACGTGCAAAAGGGACTCCCGCTGTCACGAGGTGGGCTCACTTTTACCCTTTAGCTTTCAAAGATATTTTTCTTTCGGCAAAACGTCGATACAACGAACTTTAGCATAACAAAGCAAAATTTGGTGTAACATGGAAAATGTTTATGGGTAAATTGTTACGATCGATACAGCGAAATTTTCAAAAATTTCTGTTTATTTTTGGCAGTATTTTTGGGTTTCTGACGCAAATGAGCCCAAACCTCCTCAATTTGTCTCAACTGTTATGAGAGTGGGGTCTTGATTTATATCTTTGAAATAAGTTCACAATGTTATTAAAACAATCGCATTATTTTTTTGTCACAACATGTACAATGCTAATACGAGACTACGAGTAATAAAATTGAATATTATATAAGGAATACAACATCTATTTTTATTACCGGTATTATTTTACACTGAAGCGCAATATCAAAAATTAGGCAAGAGTCTCAAAGATACCCCAAGAAATCTTTATCTGATTTTTTTTTTTAAAACAAAAGTTCGGATTTAGCGAATTTTTTTTTGATACAACGAACTTCAATAAATTTCGTCATATCGACGTTTTACCGCTTTGATAGGAGTGTCGGTAGGATTTGAGGGAGACATAAACCATCAAGTCATGAAGCTCAAATCCTATTTGCATATCTACGAATTATAGAAACGAGCGAGTGTGTAAAGCGTAATTTATAGCATAAAAAGAGTGAGTGCGAGAGAGAAAGGGAATGGTGTATCGCTTATTGTCACTGTTGCACGTCCGATTTATTGACACATAAAAATGGCATAGTCTTTGCATGTACGTGATGCCGACGCCGCCATTGCCGTTTATTCTAATGATAATAAATAAATAGCGAAGTATAAATCTGTAGAAATCAATGTTTTTACGACGGGTAAGAAGGTTGAGTGTTATTGGCGGAGAAAAATAAGAAAAATCCTTTTCCCTCCCCCCTCCCTACAATATCACTTTTATTTATTTTTTTCTTGCTTTTCGCGGAGTTATTTAACGACGGTTTTCCGCGCGCAAAGTCAACCGATGACGTCACTACGACTTTGAAAATGAAAGTTTTTGACTTCGATTTTCTCCCCTTCGATCTTTTATCGCGGGAGATTAGACTAAACAATGGTCTGGTTATTATCAAAAATTCACTTCCGGGAGCACACTTTTTTTAACGCTTATTTTGACGTCGAATTTTCTGTTGACGCTGTTTTTGAATGCGGATGTGGGATGGCGCTCTCAACGCATCTCCTTCGCGATGTTTGATAATTTATTTTTGGCGGATGTTCCATCTCCCTGTTTTCATGATATTTACTGTACATGTACTGTATTTGTTGCTGTTTTTGAATAGAGTTTGTTCAACTTAATAAGCTGCTTACCCATTGCTATTAATTTTGTTGTTTTGATATTTTTTAAAATTGTTTTTTAAAGTTATTTAAACATTAATTAATTTTTTTATTATTAATTACAATCGCAAATTAATTATGGTAGAAACTATTTACTTAATTTAAAAGAAAAAGTAATTTAACCTTCAAATTACGTGTACCGTATTTTAATTACCGTAATTTGATAATACTGTACTTTATCAATCTCGATTCGATAAACTCTCAATTATCCGGAGATATTTGGAGCGTGAATATTTTTCTGCATAATCTGCAAAATAAGCAGAAGCGCGAAAATTAAAAATTAGCAGACTTTGAATAAACTTTTAAGCGTACCCAACAGAATTACAGGCATTAAATTACGTTTTTTTTTTTAATTAAAAAAAAATACAGTAAAACGTGTTCATTTCAGTTTTTTTAATTCACAATTAAGTATTCAGAGCGCTGTAATTAATTTTATGTGGAGGTTAAAAATAATGTTTTTGACTCACTTTGAATAATCCGGTTAATCGAGTGTGTTTTCTTCCGTCTGACAGGGGGTATGTTTCGCGCCTTCATTTTGACGTCGAGGTTATTAATATCTGCTATTAGACGAAATTAATTTTAAATAAGCTGAAAATGCGACACTGCATTCTTTATTATCCGCTCTTTATTTATTATTAATGAGCTTTCGCAAGATTAAATGTCGATTGGAAAGCAGCGTGCTAATTACAATTCCTTAATATCCGTCGTCGTCATGACGTCAGGTGAGAGAAAACGCATTTTCAAACATAATTATAATCAACCGTGTGAAAGGTCTTAGCGAACAAATTTAATCATATTTTTTGATTGGCTTCTTTTTTTTTTTTTTTTAATTATGTTTTTAGAAGAGTACACTTAAGATGAAAAAAAATTTGAATTGAAAAGTATATATTTTCCTTTCAACGAATTATTATAGTTAATTTCATTATTTTTTATTTGGCGCTGTGCATTTAATATGCAGATTTTTTTTTTCTATAGCAGAAAGTTTAATTGAAAAGTTCGGAGTTTCTGTATATTATTAAAAAGATTAAAATTAATAGAGGCTTTGGAATATGTTTAATTAATTAAATCGTACAGTGTATTAAAATTTGAAAAGTAAAAGCAAATTGAATTTGTAAACTGATTTCGGAAAATGAAGCGCTGCAATAAATCAAATTAACGTTTACAAATTATACGATTACTTTATGGTTGACGGTTTTCAATCTTTTTGCGTTTTGTCCCATTTCGTGAAAGCCGAGAAATAAACCACACCACCATTAATCCATTTTAGCACTCAAAATTATGATAAATTCTATAAAAAAATGTTTACTTTTTAATTCGATGAACAATTAAAGCCATTTTTTTTTTTAACATGGAGAAAATTCGTATTTTGTTTTTAAAAGCACCAGGCCCATGTTCGTACCACAGATTGAGAATCTCAGGCATTATTAACGTACACTAATCTGAACATACATCGGTGGTTTATTTGATTCAACAACCATAAAAGAATTAATTAAAGCGCTGAAGGGGAAATTAATGTTTTAATAAATTGAAATTGACTTACTGTGTATTTTAATTTTGTGATACAAAAACGGAAAGTTTTCTCATTATCATTTTCATCAACTTCAAAAGTACAGGGCACTGTATTGTACATGACTGTACAGTATTTATTTAATTCCTTAACCAGTAAAAGGTTTGCGGGGAAATGTGGCGCACGTCTATTTGTGTTTACTTTATTCGTCAATTTAAAAAAAAAATAATTAAAATTAATGTTGATTTGGCTGATAGAAACATCGAAGACAAAATATTTATCAGGAATTGAGAAAAATAAATAAGCCAAACTTAAATATTCTTTGGTTTAAATCGACGTTAAAGTGTGGTGTATAAAGTGCACGACGTATTTAGTGCAGATGAGGAGATGAAAGAAACGACCCGTAGGTGTCGCTACTCTCGCCTCTAACTTCCGTCTCCAACGTCTGACACAGGAAACAGTTCGTTTAATGCTTTTTTTTTCTTCTTCGGATTTTACCATTTCCGTTGTGGATCCGCAGTTGGCGCCACTGTCGACGACAAATGCTAAACTCCCACTCGGATATCGGACTGGAGAGATCAAAAATCCGGGTAGCTTTTTTTCTCTTTCTTAAAAGTATTTTTTTTTTTTTAGAACTTTACGTGAACGTAGAATGCTAGAGAAAGAATTTCGCGTTATCGAAAATCGCGTATACTTCGTTTCACCAAATCTAGTTTTTTTTAAAAAAAGATAAATACTGATTTCAGTTTGTTATACTGCGTGCATCGTGCGCTATCGAAAGAGATTGAAATAAGATTTAAGATCTTTAGATTTAAAATTGAGTCTCATTCATTTACATTATGTAAACAATAATCAGAACAATAACCTCGTAACTCAATTTAAAACTCGATTACTGCTATACACGTTATCAAAGTCTGATTTGATCTAAATCTGGTTTTACTTATTTACTTCGATAATTGGGCGGAATGCATAAAGCTTTAGCTAAAAACTTCATTTTCTAAGCAAAAGCTTCATTCCGTATGCATAAAACTTAGCTAAAGCTCGAAGTGCGAAGCGAAAGCATAATTGACGTCACTTTCGCCATTACGCCGTAACAATTTTTATGCTTTCAGTTTCAAGCTTAAGCTTGGAGCTTTGCTTTAACTAAAAGCTAAAGCTTATTTTTATGCATTCTACCTAATGTAACAAACTCTACGTTGTGGATATCAAAATTCTACGAAGTCATTTTGATAAAATATTTGTAGAGTTGCGTATGGGCACATTCTATTTTTCTTTATACAGTATATATAAAAAAAACAACTTTTGAGAATTGATTTTCCTTTTACTTGAGGAATTATAATCTCGTTTAATAAAACTTTTTGTTGCTCCAGTACAATCAAACCTTGCACAATCTCAAGAACAGTCCAAGGAATTCGCATGCAGTTCCCTCGCGTTATTCGAGTTTTGGCTGTGGTTTTTTCGCACGTGAATTATGACTGGTTTATGCAAAGAAATCGAAATAGATGATGATGGATTTTTTTCCCCCCTCTCCTATCCTCTTCTATTTTTTTTCCCCCGTAGATTCCTGAGATACGTTGCGTATCGTTGTATATGCAGCGAGATGTAGATGTAAAGTGAGTGAGTGAGAGAGAAAGAGGTAGTGCGGATGGAGTTTTTGGATGAGAATCGTTTCTCCCACTTGGCTCGTTTAGTGGATTTGTGGCAGTTGAGAGCGTCGACGTTGTCGTTTTTCTCCATCCCAGACGACGCAAAATATGACAGGGATTTTCTTACCCCTTTTTTTTCTTCTTCTTATTCTTTCTTTCTTTTATAGAACTCGAACACTTTTTATTCCATCTCGCAATTTCTTTTTTTTCTTCTTCATTACACTTTGTCGTTTTGTAGCGAACAGAAAACGGTTTCGCGTTTTTGGTTTTATAAAGTTTCATTAGACGTTAAAAACGCCGAAAGAAATTTAAGTAAACGCTTGAGGTTTTTTTTTTTTTGTTAATGCAAAAAGAGAATATATTGCTCGATGATATATAATATAAAATTGAAAAAGTATTTGAAGCATTCGTTTAGTACTACGCATACATATATTTTTGTTCGCGGAATAACGTTAATATATTAGCTTAAGGTATTTTTTTTGTTTAACGAGTCTTCAGAGTGCTATTAATTGCTGTAATTTTGGATGAACATTTTTTTTTTCTTTTTAAAAAAGAAAGAACCTTAACGGGCTTAAAAAATTTATAAGAATGGATGAATTAATTGAATTGAGTTATCGATTTTTCCGATGAAATTGCTAAGGTAAATAACCTTCGAATTATTATTATTTTTTTTTTTTTTGCTTTGAGAATTTTAATATCACAATTATTACATTTAAGAATATAATTTCAGACTTTTGGTGCGATTATTTATTTTACGGTCTAAAATTTTCGGTTTCAGTCACGGTCAATGTTCTTTCCTATTTAAGCAATTTAACATTATCAGAAGATCTACAGTAGTTTAATTTGGCTTTCGTTTTATTCTGATTTCAATTTCTTATACAATGTGACTATATTAAAGAGAATAAATAATAACAATAATACTAAAATAGGGTTTGAATTGCTTTTCTTTAATAATCGTATTCATTAACTCTACGGAAACAATAATTATTTTAAAAAAAAATTGTTAAAACTACCGTCTTGTTATAATAAGTTAGAAGCGATAGATGGCTGTTTTTTCACATTTTGACAAAAAAAAATTTTAAAAAAAACATTGCTTTAAAACGTAGTTCACTTGTTCTGTTTTATTGGTACCTTTAAAGAAATCGTAAACAGTTATTTAGTTGTTTCTCTCAATTTAATTATAGACATACGTCGACAAAAAATATTTTAAACGGCTGTATTTATTTATTTTTTTTTTTTTTTCTTTTTTCCGGAAAAACCGGAAGATGAACAAAATGTATCATTTTATTTTCAACAATAATGTCAACGTTTTTGGACATTAACTATAATAAATAACAGACGATAAATTTCCGCCCCGGCATTTGATTTCGTTATCGATTGTTTAATATTTAATTATTATAAAGTGTGGCTAAACATTGTTTCGTTAAAGTTGAAACGGAAGTAGAAAATCGATATCGTTTATCCGGTATCAAACAGGACATTTGAGCATCGCATTTTTAACGATTTTCGATTTGTATTTTGTTTAACTTTTTTATTTTTTTATTTCTTTGTTCCGGGTTTCCGGTTTATCTCTTCCTCCTCTTCAAAAATCTAGATCCTCGACTGAAATCGGGGACGTAGTTTAAGCCGAAAAGAGAGCGGAAAAGCGAAAATGTGCTTCATTCGGGATCAAACATCCAATCACCGACTCGCCAATTCTCTACGGTATTACTCAGTGAATTTAGCAGACGCACTTTTATACATTTCAACTTACCGCATCAACCTTTAACTACATACAACTTTCTTCCCGCTTTTTTTTTCTTCTTTTTATTCCAAAATAAATACGTTTGGCATAAAAGTCTTTGAGTGTTGAAGTGACATACGAGCCCATCAATTTTACTACGCTTTTGTGCGAATTCGGTTAACACGAATCTTTTGCTTAAGACGAAATTGCACTTTGGATTCGGTTCACAAATTATATACAATTTAATGTTACTGTATAAGAGAAAAAGCTAAGATCAAATTATTCTTTTAAGACAAATTTTTTTTTAGAATTTTGTTAGTATCTTGGTTTTATTTAAATATTCTATTTTAAAAGATAAGACAAACTATAAAGTTTTGTTATATGCGAATTTTGCGGTACTGTTATTAGAAAAACTCAAAACATGTGTTAAGAACCAAAAATATTACTGTTAACGCAAGTTTATTTTAAGAATATATTATATGTAACGCATTGTTGGTTTAATTTGCGCAAATTAAACAGGTTTTTAAAAACGTAAGGTAATATAATAACAAATTTCGGATAATACGAATATTTTTATGAAGTTTTAGAATTCGTCTTAAGCGTATTCCTACTACATACAAAAAATATAAGCTCTGTTTAACTGTTGTGGTTAATATTATTGAGTAAAACCAAAGAAAACTTTAACTTCGTCTTTTTATTTATTTATTTAGGGAGAAAGAAAAAAAAAGGATTTTTTATTTGACGTATGTAAACGTTATAAAAATGCGTTTGCACTTTTCTACGTGCATTGGCTTTGCTCCAACGTCACACGCATCGCGTTTATTTATTTCTACAGTATGCCAATTGAGACGTTAAATAAAACGTGGCAATTGGCAAATGGAAAGAGAATGGGAGAGACTCCACCTTAATAACAACTAACAAATTGAAACGCATTTCTATTCAAACACCGTTTTTATTAATTTGCGCGACGCATTTTATATTTAATATGCATGCGGATTATACAGACAGTTCTCGAATTTCGTCATTTCTGGCTCAAAATTCGTGTTTTGTACAAATAAGTTCGTACTTTTGTACGTTTTGGAGTTTTATTAAAATATTCTGTTGTTAGGTTAGATGTTTCTATAGAGTTTAACAAGAGATTTTGGAGATAAGGCAATTTAGTAAGTTGATAATAATGGAGGTTTATTAACGATTTTGTAGTTAGCAAATGTTTTCTTGGAGCTAAGTAAGATACTGTGTGTTTAGCCTAGAGAATGTTGTTTTTATTTGAAATTTATTTAGCACTTCTTGTAGGGTTAGAGACTGATTTTTAGCTTTTAAAGGATTAGACTGTTATTTTAAGTTTAAAGAGTGTTTTTTTAGTCGTATAAGATATTTATTACTACAGTATTTTGAAAGTATTTTTTTTTTTTGAAGTTTGGTAACATATTTTTACGTCTAGAAAGTGTGCTTTTTGCAGTTTGTTTAATGGAATATTTTTTTACGTCTAGAGAATAGTTCTTGGAATTTATTTACTGGTAGTTGACAATAATTCACTATTGAGCAACATAATCTTAGAAAAAATGTATTTTTTTAAAATTGAGATTTAATTTATACGATTTGCATAAATCTTGCTCGCTTTTTAAATCATTAAACCGAAACTCCTAAATTAACCTAACATACACGTTTCGTGCATATTTAGTATAGTGCACAGCGCAGGAAAATAGAAATTTGCTTGAATTAGCAAAACGCTTGTAATTTAAATAAATAAATAATATACTATAACATTTTTCTAGTAAAAAAAAAAATAAGAAAAAAAGCTAGGTTATTTTTGCTCAGTTGTCGCTTGACAGCTCTGTTTAGCGATGTAAATAATAGACAATGATGGGGTGGATAGAAAGAGTGTGTTACGGAATTGAAATTTCGATAAGAAACCTAAGTTATTCGAGGTGTATTTTTGAGTTTTGAGGTCGCTTTCGTTAAGCCAAAGTCTTAGTTATCAGCGCTCAGATACAGAAATTGCGCTGGGCCAAAAAGATTCATAAATAACGGAAGTAAAGTAGCGATTAAAGGTTTATATATATTATGATATCTTCCGGGTTTGTTTGATATAACGCACAACTGAGGGAAAATAAAGAAAAGAAAAAATTGCTGTACAAGAAGAAAAAAAAAAGAAATAAATTGTCTTTTTCTCTCTCGAGATAACTTTGTGCATCCGTATGCAAATATAAGAGATAAAAATAAATGAGGGAGAAGCGGTGTGTGTGTGTGTGTGTGTGTGTATACACCTATAACACGAAGGCGGGGCTAAGGCGATGAAAAAGAACAACACTGGTTCAATTAAGAAGACAAATTTTTGCTCGATATTTATTCTGCTTAATTAAAATAAGAGCTGAATATGTTTGTTTTTTGCATCTTATTTCTTTAATGCTAGCTTCCCAACCTTTTTTTTGTACGGTAATCAAAATACGAGTAGGCCAACTATGTTGCTATGGAACACTATTAGTGCAATTAGAATAATCAATTAGAAATTACTCGAACTGCGCAAGAATGATAAAACTATGGAAAGTTGATGGAAAATGATGGGATTTTGTTTTTAAAAAATGACAAAAAAGTGTGAAAAAGACTACATTTTATCATAAAAAAAGAATAAAATTCTGCTACAAAAATGATAAAATTTTGCTTAAAAAGTGCATGTACGGTATAGTGTTAATAAAATGTTAATAAAAAAATTATATGCAATAATCATAAACGGCGATTTTTGATTTAGATCTATTCTGAGACCGCTTTAAAAATGGGATTTATTGCAAAAAAATAAATGTGTGTGAAATGAAACACGCGTCACTTCGGTTGAGAAACTCTACTTTAACCTGTCTTTTTTTTTTTTTTTTTTTGTTGTTGTTGTTCCGCAGAACTTGAGCTGAAAGTAGTTAACAAACATCATTAATTACCTCAATTTTATTTAGTTTTTGTCTTTTTCTCGTTTCTTGATAACTTTTTGGCTTTTGTTTATTTTGCTCTCAAATTACGTAGCTCCTGACTTTATATCTATAATTAGCCTGTAATATCTGGTGGCCTATTATTTTTTAACAACTCCTCATTTCTCTTCATTAACTCATATTATAATGAAAAAACTAAACAGAAATAAACTCTTAGGAAAAACAAACAATTTAGACTTTAAAAAAAAAGAAAAAACGTTGAAAAATTTATTAAATTGTATGCTGCATTTTGTTTGGAGACTTAAAATTAAAGGTAAATACAAAAAGCAAATGGAAAAATTAAATATGTAGCTATAGAAAAAAGTAATTGGTCGTTTGTTTACATTAAAGGAAGGAATTAAATTTAATTAGAGACTTTAAAATTTAACATTTTGTGTTATAAACTTGTAATTATAACTTAATTTATAATTTAATAAAATAAGAAATTTTTTATATGTTTAGACACATAGTACAAGTACAACCAAGTTGAACCAACTGAGATCAGTATAAAGCAGGATTGAAATCTCGCTTTACAGTAAAAGTTGGTTATAACGACCTCGTTCATAGTCATTTTTGGAAGTCATTTGGCGATACCGATTCATTAAAATAAAAGTGTTAAACGAGAGAATTACATTACAAATATCAAAGTTCCCATTTATAAAATTTTCAAAATTTCCTTTCCAAAACGTTTTTTAAGTATCGTACTGAATGGTTTAATTTCTTCTGCCATTTTAAATAAAACAATGCTTTGTTTTGATGTTTTTTTTTTTTTTAAATATCTGTCTGGGCAATAACTTCTTATTATTTTGAAACTCTTGACTTATATTAATATATTTTTTTAAAATAGAGCATTTTTTAGTTTTTATTTACAGGTACGGTACCGTACTTAAAACAAGTTTTTAGGTGAGTTTTAATTTTGTAAATATAACACAATATGGGTGTTTTTCATTTTAAATTTGCGAAATTTATTTTCCTTTTTACTATTATTATTATTTATTTTTTGAATTGAGGTGATGGATTATATTAATCTAGTCATTGACACGATTTTTTTCATGTCGGAAATAGCACAATTTTAAATTTTTTATGCAAACAACAAACGTACAAGCTTGTTTTCATGTACTTAGCCTTGTGAATACAAAATAAGCTTTGTTTATTTTTTTTTTATATCAACGTTTGTAGAGCAACTAATTTTTTTTTAAAAAAGAATTTATTCCTTTATTTTTCTATACATTTGCGATTTAAGTGATAGGTGGAGATAATTATGGGATGCATTGTCCTAATGCAAATAAATCATTCAAACATTGTTTCCTCCGAATTGTCTTTCTTTTTTGGTTGAGAAAATACAAATTTCTTTTAAAAATAAATCGATATTTTTGCCATTAACAACGTTTTAAAAGAGCTTAGTAATTCATTTTTAGCGACCTTATACGCTACTTAATTTTGTTTAACAAAGAGTTTTGTCTCAACTTTCCCGCATAATATTAAATTCTACAAACGAGATTTCTCAATTTTACCGTATCCATAAAACGCTATAAGCGAGGTTTTTCCACTTTGCTTTATTCATCAAACGTTATAAGCGGTTTTTACGCTTTATAAAGTTTATTATTTAATTTAGTTATTTAATTGCCTTGAATTTTTCTCATTAAGCAAAAATTGTCTTAAATTGCGAGCAAAAATAATTATCATAAAAATAATTATTTGCATAATTCATAAGAAAATGAAAACTAGTTTTAGCATGGTTTTTGCTACGCTTTTAACCGCCTTTAGCGGAAACCGTATTTTAATTAAAATAATGAGATTAAACTTTGTAGTTAATGATTTTTTTCAAATTAATGTCTTCAAAACTTCGTTCGATTTTAAAATTTGATAAATGTTCTATAAAAAAAAATGGTTGGTTGATTCGATTGTCTCTACTGCATTGTGATTACGTGTGGTCGTATTGAGTGGAGTCGGCAATAACGCGAGATCAAGTGGATAATAGAAAGCGTAACCTCGTTTAACGATTTTTTTTTTCTTTTCGTTTCTCACAAAAGTATTACTACGTTTATATTAGTCATTTAATAGGAGTAATTTTATTACATTTCAAACTACACTTACATTATTATTTTTATTCATGGTTGAATATAGTAATAAAAATGGCTTTTTTGTGTGACAGGGAGATAATATTTATCGATCGCATAACTATTATATACGCTCTTGCAACAATTCCGTTTTCAAATATTTATTTATTTTTATTGAAACGACAATATAATTTCGCTTTTCGATCGTTAGATTCGGTTATGAAATCGAGGGTGGGATCTCACTTGTGGCGGATATTTCGGAATTTTAATATCTATCACTTTGAGATAGAAAATCAGTGAGACACGCGACATTTCTCTACGAAGGAAATCCACAGAAAAAGAAAAAAAAATTCAGTACCGTACAGTAGTTTGATTGAGAAAGTGTGTGTGTGTGGTAGTAGTGTAGATGGAAGGCAACAGTGCTGCCAACTGGAATCGATTTCTCCCCCAACGTCGGTCACTCGCTTCATTCTGTTCTGCGGTTCAGTCGTCGACCTTAAATTACAATTAAATTCATGAAAACTTTTTTTTTTTTTGCCCCTTTTCTTTTCATTTTTACAACAACGTCGTAAAATATCCAGGAACCGTTTTCAACAGAAAAAATACTTGCTTTTTTCTTTCCTTCTTTTTCTGGTGAAAAGTCAAGTACAACTGAACTACAGGGCGATCAAAAAATATTTATTTTTTAGTTTAGTAGGTCTCATGCTACCTGGTTTATCTTGATAATGTAATAAGCATAGAGTAAACTTTATCTTCCGGATTTATAAATCGAGTAAATAGTTTTGGGTGGCAACCATATTTGGTTAAAACGGTTTTTTGGATTAAAATAAAAACTTAAGCGAAAAAAAATAGTATGCGCAGTCTCACAATATTCACCTGTTGCTTTCTTTAACGTTTTTTTTTTAAATCAAAATCGAATATAAATTTCATTAAGAGAGTTAAAAATACATTAAAATTAGATGAGCACAAATTATTGTTGAAGTTAATAGGAATAGCGGAAATCCAAAGTATTATTTTATAATGGATGGCGTTAATGAATTACTATTTTATAAGGATTTAGTAGAGCACATGGTTAACTTTAT
>JAQGAZ010001069.1:0-37204 GCA_034692225.1 Polydesmus complanatus | reverse complement strand
GGCCCTCGTGGGCCGCTGTATTTGGCAACCGCTTAAGGGATTTTTATGTTAAGGGTTGTCTGAGTATTCCGCCCTAAGTAGCAATAAATGAGAAGTAATGAGCTATTTTGCCTCTTATAAGTGAGAAGTACAGGCTATCTTACTACAGCATAGACTTTTCACTACCATATAAACGAGTTGCATCCTTAAAATAGTTAGAATTAAGTAGTCATCGGAAACTCATCTAGTACATTTTCCTTAAAATGCCATTTTGAAATGGTAGAGGAAAACGTCTACCATAAGATAGAACTAAAAAATGGTATATTTATAAGCGCAACTCAAATCCATAAAACCACGTTAAACTTAATAGGTCTCGACTTAATGGGGATCCACTTCAATAAGTAAAAAGATTTAGGAACCCCTCATCCAGGTTGGGCTGTCCCCTATACAGCCTGAATAAAATCGGTCACAAAATGGGACAACAGCAAAAACCAAACAAACAAATTTTAAAACACCTTAAAGAGGTGGAAACACCGCTGTTCCCTTAAGACCATTGAAGTTAAGCAACACAGGGCCTCTGTTGGATGACTGACTCCCACTCGAACTACTTCTGGTCACATACAGGAGGCGACATTCTGCTTTCTCTTGGGTAAGCTCGAGTCAGAATGGGACAGCAAAAACCAAACATAACAACAAACTTTAATAACTCTCGCTCAGCGCGCATTAATGACCAAACAAAAAAGAGGAACCCCTCCTCCTCCACTTTATAAAAATGTCTCCTCTTATAATAAAGAGAGAGAGAGAGATATTCGTGATTCTGACACTTCATTGTACACAAATCATATACAAATTTCCATTGTAAATCTATTAATTTTCATATACATTCTGATTCCATTGAAAATGTTTATCATCCGATCCCATAGATGTTCACGCGAAATGTACAGAGCATGCGCAGTGAGCACGCACGCACGCATAGTGCAGGTAGAGAGGAGTTGTTTAGATGTTGGGGGAGCCGGTTGGCAGTGTTTAGCCCCTCCCCCCACCCTTAACCCCCCTGGAAACGCCACCTTCCTTTATCTTTGAATGTTTTCGCCGAAGTGATTATATACATAGTGTGTCTTTTTCTCTCTCACTCACTCATTCTTTCTCTCGGACTCCGTAATTACTCCATGAAATATTCGGGGTCAGTGGGCGAATTCCGTTCTCTACCACTTTTTTTTTTTTTTTTTTTTTTTAAAACTTCTCCCCCTCCCACTCCTCCATCCCTCTATCTCTCTCTCTCTCCATTCGTTTTACCCTACTAAAAAAAAACCCCTCATTCTCTCTATCTCTCATTCACATCCCTCTTTGTGTTCACTGCCACCCACCCACATCACGTGCATCTCTCCTACCCCCATCACCAGGTAGCGTGGAAAGCTCATGCTAATATCTTACACACACACACCGACTCCACTCCACCGAGTGTATGTGTGTGTGTGTACACGCAAACTAGATCCCTTTTTCTTTTATGCACATTTTTGCTTCCAACTTTTTTTTTTTTTTTTAATTTTTATTTCTGTCATTTTTTTTTTTGTTTTTTTTTTTTTTAAGAAGAAAAACCCCGCTTATAACGTTTAGGCAGTTTATATGGTATGAAAGAAAATTCGATAAAAATCTCTTCGTAAAATTGGTTTTGAAACATTTTTGTTTTTAAAAAAAATGTTCTGGAAAATTTTCTTTAAAAGTAATAAAAACATAATTAATTTTTAGAAAGTAATGGAACTTCTTTTAAAACTTATCGAACTTTTTTCAAAACTTATGGAACATCTTTCAAAACTTATGGAATTTCTTTCAAAACTTATGGAATTTCTTTCAAAACTTATGGAATTTCTTTCAAAACTTATCGAACTTCTTTCAAAACTTATGGAACATTTTAAATAAACTATAGAACATTTTAAATAGACTATGGAACATTTTAAATAAACTATGGAACATTTTAAATAAACTATGGAACATTTTAAATAAATAATGGAACATTTTAAATAAACTATGGAACATTTTAAATAAATAATGGAACATTTTAAAAAAACTATAGAACATTTTTTTTTTAAAAACTATGAAACATTTTTTAAAAAAAAAAAAAAAAACTTTGAAACATTTGTTAAAAAACCAATAAAAAAACCAGCGAAACATTTTTTAAAAAAAAGCTCTGTAACTTTTTTTATCAACTTGTAGCACCTAATTTTTTTTTTTTTTTAAAAAAAACTTATGATACATTTTTTAAAAAAAAATCAGTGATTCATGTTTTATAAAAACTATGCAACCTTTTTTTTAAAAGTTTTGTAACATTTTTTTTTAAATAATTTGTGGCAGATTACTTTTTCTTTAAAAGAAACATTATTTTAAAAACCTATAAAACAATTTTTCTTTAAAAAAAAACAAACTATGAAATTGTTTTTAAAGAAACTATGAAACATTTTTTTAAAAAAATTGATGAAACATTAAATATTTTTTAAGAAATTGATGGAACATTTAACATTATTTTGCTTTCTTTTTTTTAAAAAAAAGTTTAGAACATTTTTTTTTTTTTAAATAACAATATTGATTCACTTGTCACTGAACGTAAACCAGTTAAACGTTTTCAGGAAATCAATATTCCAAAAAATATTAAATACGAGCACATAATAATTATAATAATTTGATATTTTAAACAGTTTGATTTGTTTTTTTTACTAATACTTAATCTTTTTAACAATAAATTCCGTTCGTTTATTTGCTTTAAACGTT
Organism: Polydesmus complanatus; assembly: GCA_034692225.1. NCBI lineage: Eukaryota > Metazoa > Arthropoda > Diplopoda > Polydesmida > Polydesmidae > Polydesmus > Polydesmus complanatus. Next base: position 34,459 of record JAQGAZ010001069.1, on the reverse strand, counting down.
TAAATTTTTACTATACGCTTTAAGGGTACAGTATAATGTACCGTAAAAACGTTTTCTCAGTAAAATATTACCAACAATTTCTTTTTTAGTTTAATTTTAAAAATCAGTTATCGGAAATAATAATCGTAAAAAAAACCGCCATTTATTAAAAACTCAACTGTTCGATTCCATAAAACGAAAACAAAAATTATTATTAATGAACCGTGAAAAATATATCGCTTCGGGTACCCACTCATTCAACAAACTAATAATTCTATATAATATCACAACTGTATTATTAAAAGCCATTCCCTCTAATAATCTCCATCTTAACTTTTGAGTATCAATCGAGTCACCCTTTCCATTTCTCCATAAACAAAAAGAAAAGGAGGAGATGATGGCCACACACTGACCATCCCAAACTCTCACTTGAGTCACCGAATCCCGAGAATCGATCACCTCTTTAAGGCTCACTCTCACACTCTCTCTCCACAACTCATATCCTGATTTATGTGGAAAGCGGCGTTGATTGGCAGATGAACGTCGGTTCCTCGAACACCTGTTCCGCCGAACACATTGGACAATAAGGAAATGAGAAACTAACAACAACGCATTTCCAGTTTATTCCCTACGCGCGCCATTCATATGCTAATTTTATTTATTCCTATGCTAATTGGCTGTATTCATATTATGCTAATTGTGTTTAACAACAACTTCTTATTTGATTTTTGTGCAAGGTTTGGAATTGAAAAAAAAAAGTTTGGAATTTGAATTTTATTATTATACACCGTACACGGTGTCCCACAAAAAAAAAAAAATACGAGAACCCCAACTGAATTAGTTATTAAATCTCCTTTTAATAATGTAAATATTTGAATGACACGTGGAAAAACTGTACTTTAATATTTTTAACATTGAATTATTCTATTCTGTGTTTAAAGTATCCACTTCCGGTCTCTATACGAGCATTGTACCCACTCACTGTGCCTCCCACCTCACTACACAACAGCTGCATCCACACTCTCCCTGCTTCATCCCCCGCATACATCACTCGTTCTTTTCTCTCGTAAACCTTTTCTCGCATCGCACCCCATATTTTATATTCTATTTAATTTAAATCCGAGATAATTAATTATTGAAGAAGTAGGCCAACGTATGATGCAGGGCAAAGGACGAACTCGATGAAGCTGTTGTGTAGTGAGGTGGGAGGGCATAGTGAGTGGGTATGATGCTTATATTAAGACCGGAAGTAGATATTTTAAACGCAGAATAGAACAATTCAATGTTACAAAAAAGTCCTTAAAGTGCAGTTTTTCCATTGTGTCATTCAAATATTTACATTATTAAAAAGGAATTTAATGACTAATTCAATTGGGTTCGGTATTTTTTCCGGACACCGTGTAATTTTACAGTACCAAAAACCTATAAAATATGCCCCCCTCCCCCCAAAAATAATAATTAATAATAAATAAGTAAAAAAAAAAAAAAAACGTTTTTGAGTTATCTAAATTTCTTAAAAATTCCATCACATTCCCGTCTTCATCTTCTTCCAACTATCATCTACTTCTCCATCATCCCGCCCCTCTCACGTGCTCTTACCACATATTAAGAAAAAGCACCAAAAAAAAAAATAAATAAATAAATACACCTAAACTGCTTTATTTGAACATCTCTTCTACTGTTATAAACGAGTTCTAACAATAAATAATTTTTTTTTTCTCCCCAACACAAAAAATCACTCGCTCTGATGACACATCAAATCTCTATCTACCAAACAAAAAAAAATTTTTTACCCATCAAAAAAAATAATAAAAAAAAAAAAATTCTATTCCAACATTCAGAGAAATATGAAGGAGAACCAAAAAAAAAAAAATCAAACGATTTGAAGCGATTCTAATCAGTATATTTATGAATTTTATGCTTTAAATATTTGTTTTCATATTGTTTAGTTTTTTTTTCTTTTTCCCCCTTTTTCTATTTTTTTTTTTTTTTCAATCTTTCCCATTCGTTTAAAAAGAGAAAAGAGAGGTTGTTGTACAAATACACACACACTGTAAAATTCCCATGTATATTTTTTTCTTTATTATTATTATTTTTATTTTATTATCATTGTTTTTATTTATTTATTTATTTATTTATTTCTATGTGTGTGTATGGTGAGATTTTGATGGGTTACTTGAAATGTGCATCTGTGGGTAAGTGAGCTATACCAGAGAGTGGTTGGTGGATAGAGAAAAGATGATTAGAAAATGTAAAAATGAAGAAGGAGGAGAATGGGGTGAATGAGGGGTGAAAGGGGTGGTGGGGAGGGGGCGTGGGAGGAGCACTCACTAAGACTATAGGGTGGCCAAAAAAAAATTTTTTTTTTCTTAATAGCAAATTCCAAACAAATAACATATAAGACAAGAATTTTGTTGAGAAATTCAAGTGCAATTCTTGGCCACCTGCACTTGGGGTGGAGTGGGTGGTCTCCCCCTTTCAAGAAGAAGAAGAAGAAGAAAGAAAAAAAAAACTTCTTAACTATTATTCATCCATTTAGGCACGATTTCGCATTACTTCACTTTTCTCTCTCTCTCTCTCACTCTTCTTTTTCGTTTTATTTATTTTAGAGTGTATATGTATGTATATAAAAAAAATAAATAAATAAAATAAAAATGAAAAGATTTTGTTGGGTCGCGCACATCCGAGGCTGGGGGTTGGTTGGCTGAGGTGGAGATATATCTTATCGCTTATATATCGTAATATTTTATAGAGAAAAACGTATTTTTAAAATAGAAACCGCAGCTATTTTTTTTTTTTTGGTTGAGGTTGAGTAATGCCATTTACAAGAAGCCACTCGATGACGTGTACGCAAAACTCTTCTGTTTACATTATTATTATTTTTATTTATAATACAAATCAACAACATTTCAGACATTTTTATTTCTTTCTTTCTTTCTTTCTCTCACCCCCTACTCTCTCTTCCTTTCTTATCCCCCTATCCATCCTTCCCCCCTCCTCCCATACATACACGTATTATATACATCACCTTTTATTATGGAGTTTAGTATTATAAATAAAAGCGAGTAGGAATATCGTATAACCCATCTTCTCTGCCGACGGATTAACATAAACACTCCGCATTAGGTAATCTCTGAGCAACAATTTCATCAGTAAACACACACACGAAGAAAAAATAATTAATTAAAAAAAAAACAATAAAAATAAAATCTCTTTTAATAGAAAATTATGATTTTTGGAAATTTCAAATTTTTAAGAAGTAAATTAAAAACGTTTTAAAGTATAGACTACAGTACATGTACTGATAATTACGGTATATTCGAAAATTAATATTAAATCGTACCGGTATTAATAATGTAAATATTTGAATGACACGTGGAAAAACTTTACTTTAATTAATTTAACATTGAAATGTTCTGTTCTGTGTTCAAAAATGTTCTATGCCCCAACTACCATCGAGATCGTCGCATGCCTTGTTCCATACCTTGGCGCAATTTTTCAATATCACAGACTTAAATTAGGTAGGCTATAAAATATGGGGTGTGATGCAAGAAAATGTTTGCAAGAGAAGAGAACGAGTGATGGAAGTGTTTGTACGCGGGGGAGAGGCAGGGAGAGTGTGGATGAAGCTGTTGTGTAGTGAGGTGGGGGGGGAGGGGCATAGTGAGTGGGTATGATGCTCGTATTGAGACCGGAAGTGAACATTCAAAACACAGAATAAGAACAATTCAATGTTAAATTTATTAAAGTAAAGTTGTTCCACGTGTCATTCAAATATTTACATTATTAAAAAGAATTTCATACTCATTCAAGTTGGGTGCACATTTCTTTTACGAACACCGTGTATATATTTTTAAAATTAAAAAAAAAAGCGAAAGAGAAATAAAAAAAAAAAAAAAAAACTCCATATAAAATTTTAAAAAAAGAGAAGAAGGGTAAATGCAGTGTTGTATTTTATAAGACGAAATTTGATAAAAAGAATTTCCCACTGTTTGTCCCGCTTCATCCCACCTGCACCCACACTGCAACCACCAGCAGCCACCTACAAAACATCCCCATCCCTTTACCTCCAACGACGAGGGACTTCGTTTCACCAATTACAAAAACACACACCTCACCACTACACTTCATAGCTTAACCTCATCACCATACACTGTACCCCCCTTTTGTCTATGCAAAACACACACACACAAGCCGCGCCGCCCCAATCTCAACCTCAGCTAATCACGAGCCCCCAAAAAATGAAGAAAAAAGTAAAAGTGAATGGAAAGGGGTTGGGAGACTTTATTTTTTTAAAAAAAGAAGAAGAAATGCGAGTGAGGGGGTGGTTGGGTGTAGGTGAGGCAGGTGTCGCACTCTCTACACACATTTTTTACATTTCGGCCACGCTTTAATGTCCGCCGATTGGTCACACGTGCTCTCCGCTTTAATAACATCCGTTCGGAAGATTCTCTCTCTCCGAAAGAAAAAGAGAAAGTGGGAGAAGGCCCTGGATGAGAGAAATTAAAAGAATGGAAGAAGAAATTAAAAGCCGATTAGGTTAGTAAACTTAAATTCGACCTCAAAAAAAAAAAAATAATAATAATAAAAAAAAATAGGTCCCGCAAAAATATTGTACCGATGTTTATTTTTATATTAAAATATACAATGTCACGTACACTGCACGCATTTACGAATGAGTAGTGAAAACTATTTCATTGTATTTTTTTTAAAAAAAATTATCTATTTCTCAGCGTAATAATGAAAACAGAAAGTGATTTGATGCAGTGTGGGTCCAAAGCCCCTTTCGGGATTTTCCTTTCTTCCCTCTTTTCGATTTTTCTCTGTCACGTTCAACGCCTAATCCGCTCTCATAAACGTGTCCCATTGTGAAAAAAAAAATCAATTAGGTCACAAATTATAATAAAAATAGATTTAATTGTTCTCGCGGGAGGTGGTCTTGGATGGTGGGGGGAGAATCAGGTGAGCGTGACGTCGTCGTAATGAGATGGGAGAAGCAGGTGGTAAGCAGCAATTACTGCTCCGCGCACACCTCATCCTTTTAATTACGTGAAACTAATCAATTTGTAGTGAAAATGTTGCGATTTCAATGCTCTCACTCTTTTAACCCACCACATTAAAAAAAAAAATTAATACCGGTATAAAACCCAATAAAAAATATATAATATTATTCCATTTCAAAATACCTACTCCCACTATTATAATCATGTAGAGATATTTAATTTTTACGGCATTCGTTTTTATGTGTATCTCTCATTATTAAAATTAGTAGTTAAATTATTAATAATTATTATTGCAAAACCACAACCGCTGAATTAAAGAAAAAAAAAAAAATTAAATAAATTTTCGCATCCTTCGACGAAGCATATTATTTCCCATATAAATCTAAATGCTAAATTGGCTAATAATATAAAAATGTCACTGAAAACTACTGTACGTTTTGCACGAAAACCTTTTTCTTTAAGACTCAAACCATAAGAACCATAATAATCTAATTGTTGAATCGGAAAACTGACCCATAAGTTCCTAGTTCTTTTAACACCATTCTAATTTTCCATACGGTGCCAGCTTTAAAACTGTTATTATTGACGGAGTACAGCAACAAATACCACTTTAAATTTTCAAGTTAGCGCCATTTATATTTAAACGCGAAATTAAACTCGGTGCTTCAAAACTCTCATCTTTCCAGATTAATTGAATAATTTTTGATACCAATCTCACTTTTAGCATCTATTTCAATACGCAAATAGTACGTAATGTGTTTCCTTATAATGCAGCAGAATCTACCAAAAACAGAAATCAAAATTCCAAGTACCAAGTACCCTAATTTAAGTCTACATGTACAGTAGTAACTTGTACTTTAAAATTTATAAAAGAATAAAAACTAATAATTCGGAATCTCAATTTGCGAGATGGGTTCTAAGCATAGGTTTCGAAGATACAGAACCTCTCTATAGTTTTGATTACATTACAAGACTAAAAAAAAAAAACTACGGTACTCGCCGCTAAAATATTCAGTGCTCCAACTGTACGCCAAAAAAAAAAATTTTAAATAACACAGAATTAAAGCACATAAAATAATAATTCTCCGATTACATGATAATTCTGTAATCTAACTCTCGTTTATCATAAAAAAAAACCCCCCTTCCAACAATCTCATCCAAACATTAATAAATAAAAAAAAACTAAAAGAAATGCTTCGATACATCAGCAGCAGCACTGTTGTAAAGAGATGAAAGTGACGAGTGTTGAGCCCTTAAAACTCAGCGGGAGACTTCTATCTTTTTCCGAATCCAGTACATTGCGTTTATACGTAGCGCACAAATTGCGTCTCACCCTTTCATCTTGTCCCGATCCCTGTAAAACCCTCGGTACGCCCCACCAACTTCTCCTTCTTCCCATCGCAGTTGATGGGAATGTGAGATAAGCAAACAAAGGCTGTTAACTGCTTACACAGCACATACACACACACACACACACAGTAAAGAAGAAGAAGATGGAGAAAGCGAATGAGATGAGAGGAGGAAAAAGAGATGTTCTCGATCCCATAAACTTCTTCCCCGTCGACGTGTACATCTGTTTGCGAAGAGATATTTACCTAAGCATTCGATGACTTGCAATGCTCAACCCCCCTCCTCTCCTCAACATCACCTAAGGCTACAGGTAATATTATTTTAAAAAAGAAGAAGAGAGAACGAGAAGTAGAAGGAAAAGAAGAAGAAGAGGTAGTGAACACCTGGACCAGAATAACGACATGTGGGTGTCACCCTCACCCATCCAACTCTATACTCACCTGTGTGTGTGTGTGTGTATGTGTGTAGCTCGTACCACGAAAGAGAGAGAGAGAGAAATCTCTGACGAACGCCAATTTTGGGTCATTTTCCTTTTCGTCCGTGTGACCGAGAACTGAATGCTGAAGGAATTGGAACCTCAAGTCGGAACCACACAAGGCTCTCTCTCTCTTCGACATCATAATAAATGAATTACGAAGAAGGAGTGATAAATGCTGGAGTTCATTTATTATTTATAAGCTGTATAAAATGTATAAACAATTACTGTATTCTTTTTTCTCATAAATAAATTTTAAAAGTAAATTAGGATCCGAGTGGAAATGTTTTCCCCGAGTTTTAAAAGCTTGGCTCTAAAAAACGAATCAACACACAGATAAAGTTACTTTATACTCGTATTTCCTACAATCTAAACTATGTAAAAATTATATGTATTTAAAAAATAAAATACAATAATAACTAAATTAATATTATATTTTTTTAAAATCAAATATAATTTTTGTTTTTGTTTTTCATTGAAACATCTTTCTGAAGAAGCTAATATTGAAACACACTTTTAGATCCCCCCTCCCCTTCTTATTAAGAAAAGTAATTTGAAACTATAACAGTACGTATAGTTCAAACTAAAAAGAAATTTCATATCCAAACTTGATATTCTTTTTTTAAAAAAAAAAAAAAAATCATAAATTAAAAACTTGTCAAGATTATGTTTCTGAATTACGAACTTAATCTTTCGAGCTCAAATTTTCCTTAGTTATACGTAAACAACTCGTGCGTATATTTGATAATCTATTCTGCAAAAGAAGAAGAAGAAAATATTATTTGCAGAAGCTGTGGAAAGTTATTATTTCTTTCTTTCAGTCCCCATCAAAAAAGAAAACGACAAATTTTAATCGTCCTCATAAAATTTCTAAAAATAAAAACTCTTAGCATTAATTACGCGTGAACCGACAACAACAACAACAACGAGAAAAATGAAAGAATGAAAAAGTATAATTTTAAAAACTTAGAAAAATTTCCAAGCAGTTCTCGGCTTGAGGTATATCATTTCCCCAGCCTCAATAAAGAAAATAAGAAGAAAAAAAATATATCTTTTTTTTTTTTTCTTCTTCTCTCTTGTTCTCTTCTCTCCACTACCTGTACTACTACCACCTCACTCGATCTTAATTTTTTCTTCTCTCTCTCTCTCTTAAATTTCTCCCTCTTTGTAAACTTTATATCCATTAAAAGCCAAGAAGAAGAGCCCAGCTGTCCACCCACCCTTCGGCTTCACACCAACCCATCTTGCTCGACCTCCAACAACAGAGTTATGGACATTGGTTACTGGCACATAAACCAAAACACGACTCGACATCACTCATCTACTCCCTCTCTCCCCCTAGTTCAAAACTTTTGGAAGATGGCCCGAGCAGTGTGTATGCACGTGACCTCAACCAGTTTCTCTTCCGAGAGAGTCGAAAGAAGACGAAGAAAAAAGAGGTTTGTGTGTATTTACACTCGGCAATAACATCATCAACGTCACTTGAAACTGATCCCCAGGTCCAGTGTACCTGTAACTCCGATACCTGTACAAGTTGGCATCTTGTACCTGCACCCTCCGACCCTCGAGTCAGTGTGCGTACCTGACAACAATTTACGCTTTCTTCTCGCCAGCTTAAATACTACCTTGTTCGCATTACAGCACATTACAACACTCAGTTATTCACTTACAATGAGTAATTAGCCGAGTTCTTCATCCCTCGATCCGCGTCCCTTTTTCGCGTCGGAAATTGTTATTATTCTTCGATGCACATTTTTTTTAAAAAAAAAATCCATAACCGATTAACTTAAAACTGTAAAATAAAACGATGTAATTTAAAAAAAAAAAAAAAAATTTCAATTAAATGTTTAAACTTACCTATTACGAACGCAAACTCATTAATATAGAACCCGAGCTTTGCACCTAAAATATAAAAAGAAAAAAATATTTGTAAATTTAAAAATTATTAAAATAAGTTAACATGGTGAATATTATCACCTGGAACAAAAACTAATAAACAAAAGTTAGTAAAATTAATCAAATATCATTATTAATTTTGCATAGTAAAAAGTTGGGTTGTGCTTAAATTATTTTTTGCAGTAAGTAATTTTTGCATTTTATATATGTAGTACCGTAGCCTAAATTATTTTTAACGCTCAAATATTTCATCACTTATAATTTTTAACTTACATAAAATTACTTTAATAGTAAAAACGAAACAAAACCTATTTTATTAAAGATATAAAAAAACATATTTCACAATGAATTTACATCTTCACAAACTTTTTTATTATTATTAAAACAGTAAACATAGTAATTACACCTCTTAACCTTCACACGTTCGCAGCTTAAAAAGCAAACCTAAAAATAAAAAATTTTCCGATCCGAATTCTGCCTATAATATTAATTATAACTGCTAAATACAGCATTTAATGATTAAAGATGAGAGGAAAAAATTAATTATTACTCGTATACTGCAATTTTAAACTGTAAAAATAATTAAGCTATTTTATTTTATTTAAAAAAAAAAAAGAAAGAACATAAATGAATTAATTTTGCCTCTAATAAAATAAGCTCACGTAAACAAGGCCACGCGTTTCTCGTTGAGAGTTCCCCACGACTGACCCATCCATCATTATTTTATCAAGCAACAACCAACAAGATACGAGTAAAAAAGATGGTGGTCCCGCAACGCGCGTACGTGACAACGCACGTCCTCACACCCGCAACCCAAAGTTCAATAACAACCGGTACACGCGCGCGCGCCTAACAATATTGCGAATTTAATAATTATTTAAATGTTCGCAGGTGTTATTTGGGAGTAAGTCACGGACATCACCTCGCCCACTTACAACCAAAACCACCACCAACCACTCCATCTTACCAAACCGCGGTATAAATGAATAGTTATCTAAATATAGGCACATCAACCGCCATCATTCACACATATCGGACTTTTTGCTGGAAAATATTCAACAACCGGATAAGTTGAGTAAACTTAACTTGAAGGGAAAAATAATTTATACCCTAGTAAAATTACTTTTCACAAGAATTAATTTTCTACAAAAACAAATTAAAAATTTTGAAATTTTCAAAGATAAATTGATTTTTTTTTTTTGGTTAAAGTAATAAACACAATATTAAAATCTAAGATGCAAAGATAATAAAACTAATAAAAACACCTAACAAATTCATAAGAACACTTAGAACAGCTTTATCTTTGGAACCAATAATTATTAACCTACAGGTATTAAATCAATAAAAAATAATTAAGAGTACAAATCAATGGCGTAGAAATTTGGCACCCAACTGAATTAGTAATTAAACTCTTTTAACAATGTAAATATTTGAATGACACATGGAAAAACTTTACTTTAAAGATTTTTTTTTAAACATTGAATTGTTCTATTCTGTGATTAATATAATCTTTCTTCGGCCTCAACACTAACAGCAAGCTAGCCCCTCACTACGCCAGGCTGCATTGATTCCAGGCTGCTTTATCGACACTCTCCCTGCCTCACCCAGCATACAAGCACTTCCATCTCTCGTTCTTTTCTCCAATGAACCTTTCCTCGCATCACACCCCATATTTTTAATCGTCTACCTAAATTAAATCTAGGATATGGCAGAAGTGCTCCAACGCGTGATTGATACAGGCATGAGAAGAACTCGGTCAAGCTGGAATCGATGCAGCCAGGCGTAGTAATCAGTGGATATGATGCTCGTGTTGAAGCTGAGCAAGACTATTTTAATTACAGAATAGAACAAATTATTATTCAATGTTAAAAAAAAAAAAATGTTTTTAGAGTAAAGTTTTTCCATGCGTCAAAAGGATCGGGCGTATTTTAAGGACACCGTGAGAGACATCTCAATAATTTTCTCCCCACTACAAAAAAAAAAAAAAAAAAATTAAGCATAATAAACGAAGAGTTTTAAACTCTGCGTTCCCCCGCACCCACACAACACCCCTCTCTCTCGCAATCATTATTATCTCCTCCTTTCATTTTTTTTCCGCCCTCAATCTTAATAATAATTTTCCGAGATTGATGATCCCATTAGATTTCATCAGCCGCACTGTTATGTATTCGCTAGCTCGCTCTCTACGTTCCTCAACACCCTCGCTTTACGTCATCATTACTGAGCCAAGAAACAAAAAAAATAAAATAAAACCTTTCAACGACTAAAGACAATAAAACTGTCTCGGGGAAAAAACAAATCATTCATCCGCGCGCTTAAAAAATATTTGTTTATGCACATAAATTAGCGAGCCCTCGTTTTCCGCGGTTTCCACTTGTCCCGATCGCAAACTAGGGAACTGAACTGTTTGTACGGGTGTGAGTGAGAATGAGTTAGAGATCGAGAGGAGGAGGGGGGAGAAAACATAATAAATTGGAATGTTCGGTGCACCTCGCTCATCAATCACACAATCCCGTTCAGTCCATGCCTTTTTTGCCAACGCTAGATACTCCGCGAGGCACATGGCTTTCACGTCTCAATAAATCATTAGCAGCGCCCCACAGGGACTTTTTGGGAGAGAGAGAGAGAGGAAGATTACCACTCGTACTATACCATTAACAATGTAGTTAGAGGAACACACCTCGATCGGCGACTTTGTACCCATGTCATATGCCCGCTGAGTTGCATGCGCGGTTCAGAACCTGCTACCGGTTATTTACGTCACGGAGACCCAAGCACAGCGCAACGGTGAATCGGCCTTTTTTTCTCTCTCTCTCTCTCTTTTTTTATCTGTTTACCTGCAGCTCGACTTTACCCGTGAGAGAGAGAGAATCCGGATCAGCCCACCCACCAAAAACGACTACTACCAATCGGTTACAAAGAAATACTGTACTGTATTTTAAATAGAAAAAAAAATTCAACGAATGCTTTCTAATAAGATGCAACGCACAAAACTGGTCAAATAAATTATTAGGTTTAAGTAAACAAAAAAATATAAATCAAAAGAGAAAGAGAGAAAATAATAAACACAGCACCGGTCGGGTAAAAATTAGAAGTATTGCGGTTGATTTAAAACAATTTTAACCCAAACATTTTTTTAACATATTTTGCCTTCGGGCTCTCAAATATAATAATACCGGTAATAAAATCCAATGTACAATTTCTTATTACAATTTTAAACGTCTAAATAACCTGTTTAAAGTCTAAGTAAAATCCTAATTGCTTAGAGTTTTGATTGCCTAAATTCTGGTTCAATTTGGGTTCTTAAAAAATGATGACCTCCCCCATCAATATGTTTCATGCCTTATGTTTAGCAATCAATTGAAATGATTAATAACTGTTATTAACAACTGGTATAAATTAATTATTACTATCGATAATATTTAAAGTTTACATAGAAAAGAGTACAGGATTTGGCATTATAAAATGATTCTAAGTTTGAACCATGCAAGTTTGTTTGTTTTTTAAAAAACAATTTCTTGATTCTACTGCAAAAAAACTGTAAATTAAAACTGTGGAATAACCGTAAAAATGTAGACTACCAAAATTCATCTCCTCGCTTTCAAGCGCTACACAAACATAATATTATTACAATACAGTACACAACATGTACACTGGAAAAAATAACTTCGGCGCACTCATGTAGAAAACTGAATGAAAATCTCGTCTTTTCGAACTATACGAGTCAGTTTTTCCTTTGAAATCTTAAAATGTTACACATATATTTTGAATGACTGACCCCCCTCCTGTAACGGACCTAAGGTGTGCCCCTTTCATTCACTCATATTTTAACTTTACACCTAAAATAATTTTTATATATATTTTATAAATCTTTCCCTAAATGCACCTATTATTTAAAAGAATGTAAGTTCTTAGCATTATTTTGTATAGATGAGTCCCCATATAGATCCCTTGACGAGTTTTATTGGATGGCATCTATAAATAAGTGAGCAGCAGGTGGGTTAGGAGGAGGAGGAGGAGGAGCAGACCTAGAAAAAGTACATCGAGAAAGCATTCTATTCACACATAATTTTGCTTCGTTGTGTATTGGACTCTCACCTCTTGATCCCCGGTGATCCTCACCTCCCAGCTTTCTCTTCCTCCTCCTCCTCATCCCTCGTACGGAGCTTCTTGTGTGTGTGTCGGCATACGACCCAACAACGACTTTTACACAAAGATCAAGAATGAGCTTATAAGAGTTTTTTTTTTTTTTTGGTGGGGTTTGAATAGTCATTCAAGTGGCCTCAACTCCTTCTTTTCTTTTCTCGAGTGCCTGTGCTCACGGACTCAATAGCCTCAACCAGCCCAACAGCACCCACTTCAAAACATACACTTCCCAACTACTACTTCATCAAATACCCATTCTCTTTTGTCAACATTTACCATACAAACTTCTCCAAAACCACGTCCACTCTTTCACTCTCTTTCTTCGGTTTGTTTCTCGACCGATGCTGTGTTTTTCTTTAGCTTTTTTTTTTTTCTTCTTTTCTCAAACTCACTTAACACGTGCTAAATCGTATATACTCAGCGTGTACTTCATCATATATTCCCGCTCCGTTAAGGATTTAAAAACACATTTTATTAGCTTTGTGTGGCAAAATAATGGACCTCGTACTACGTATATTATAAGCTTTTTTTAAAAAGGCTCATACTTTGTATTGTTAATTACGATTTACAATGAAAAAATATTAGTTTTAGACGTAAATCTCTCTCTCTCTTCTCTTTCTCTCTTCCCTCAATAACACACTTTAACTAATACCATGTTATCCAGAGGAAATAATTATTATTAAGCTTACTTCGAAAGTCTATTAAGATTTTTGTAAAACGAAAACCAAAATTGGGTTCCACAATTTCAGCAACATTTTGTTCTACAAAAATCTCAATTTATAATATTGATCTGTAAACCATTTCCTAATAACTATACCAGTAAGTAAATATTGTTATGACTACCTTACAATCATAATCTATATAAACATAAATTATGATAATAAAAAATCCCTCTTCCAAATAGTTGAATGTGGAGAAGTGGATTAAAATCTTAAACGATTCTTAAGTACTGGGGGATCTGCCGTGATGTATGTAGTTTTTAAAATACTTTGAGTGCTATAGAATCAAAGAGATTTACGACACCTGTCAAACTCCAAAAAAAAAAAAAAACAATTTAACACATAAACCGATTAATACCTAGAATTAAGTCTTAAAAATCTAAATGCACCTGTTTATAATGAAGTCGCGAAGAGATTTGTTTTTCTCCCAGACCTGCGCAGACTTCTTACATATATAGCTCAACCTGCCGTTTCTACTGTGATTGCAGGGTTTCGATTTATAAAAATTGATTCAGGGAATATTGAATCAACGCATAATTCAAAAGATAAAAATTAATAAGTGACGAAAATGTTGAGACAAAGAACCCACGCCATTACATACTACGTAGTAGTAACTCTCGGTGTAGCTTATACATGGAATTTCATTAACAAAGTTCTAATCCCGAGTAAAACCTAAAAAATACTTCGTACCGAATAATAATCGCAAACAAAACACGTTAGATACACCCAATCAAATTCATAAAATTGATAAAACTTACCTCGAAGTAGCCGAAATTTGTAGAAACTTTGCGAAGCCCGAACCCGGAACCAAGATCTTTGCCGGAACCACGACACACGCGCCAAATTTGACGGAATCGATTATTGTACTAATTTTTTTTAAATTAATGTATAAATAATAAAATATTTGTTAAAAATGTAATCATAAATTATTATTGTATTTTTAACTTTCGAATTGAACCAAATAATTATTTTTAATTTAGCCAAAATTATTACACAAGATTATTACAGTATAGCTTGTTAACTATCGATAATAATCGATTAATCAGCTGCTTCTGGCAGTGTCAATTTACGAGATTTTTATGGCGTGTAATCCGAATCCAGCATATTAATCCACGAATTTATACCCGAATATAATTTTAAAATGCACGTAGGGCAACATCTTTCGAGGATATATTTTAAACTTAAAAATGCCTTTAATTCTGCGCAAGTACTACCGATAGGATTAAGATGATATTAATCTTTTTTATTGCAAAAACGGGGGGGGAAGAGAATGGAAACCGGGTGTACAAATATGCTTTTATCAACCCAAAATAAAATTAACGAGTTTTTTTTTTTATAAAATAAAATATTATCTGAATTTATTAAATACGTTAACGTTTAATAATGCATATTAAATTTATTATTACCTTCTTTCAATTTACATAATAATTCTTCAGATTATTTCTTGTCCGAGTTTAGAAAGCTATTATTATGCAAAATAAATTTTATTAAAGCGATAATTAGTTTTAAGATATTGATAAATAAAGACTTTTTTTTTTGCCAACTTACCTGTTGCATAAACTGGGAAGCATTTTGAAGTTCAGTAGTTCCATAAATTATTCTTCTTTGAGCTCCGCCAGTTTTACTCTGCTCGCAAAATAAGACTATTTTAGATACCGGTAACGTAAATTAAAAAAAATAAATACACCCCTACTTTTGAATAATCCACTAAATTTTGATATTCGATATAATTGCCACCTCCAACTACAAATACCACGGCCTAAAATTTAAACAAAAAAAGTATTTAATCCCACCACAAATCCTAAAAAAAAAAAATGGGAGAAACAATTACTTCTTGGAATGGATATCGACTCCTCGGAATGTTTCCTCTAAAATATAATAATTAAGAGAGGTTATTATTTTAATCTCAGGTTTTCCTTTAAATTTATCAAAAAACTTACACGTCCCTTAAAACTTTTGGATCCAAGTAACGATAATCATCGGTCTCCGCAGAAGATTTTAACTCCATCAGAGCATCGGCGATGCGAGTTACAGGCAAATTCTAATTAAACAAATTATTATTATTATTTAAAAAACATCAATCAAATTCAGAATTGAATGATTTACGTGTTTTTTAACAACAAGATTTTTAACTCCTTCCATCACAAACTGCGATCCTTGAGACATGAGCTTGGAGAACATACTGATGGTTTTGGTGCTGGCTCCGGAGTATTGATTAGGAGCCAAAGTCATCTTACTATAAGCCCTTCAAACACGTCAAAAGAATAAATAAATACAATTTCATATAGAATAAAACGTGTCCTAATTTTATTTACTTCCATCTTTTGATGTACATTAACGGTGCAAGATCGCATCCCACATTTTGTAAAGCCAAAGAGTACTGGTCAAACTCTGCCTGTTGAAATGAGACGTTCATTTTATTAATGTAATATAATTTTTTCTTTTTTTCAATAAAACTAGTAAACTCACATCGCTCATTCCAGAATTAAACATGCAGTAAATTAAAAACAATCTCATTTTATCTTCTGGAGTTCCCGCTAAAAAAAACAAAACAAAGTATATTAATAAAATTAAAAACGTTTTATTATTTACGATTTTTATTACAAGTACAGTACATGTACTGTATTCATTATTGCCTCAGCATTACACTAACCTGTTGAATCTGCAATAATCTCTGTTAGCGATTTATCCTGAAAATGTAAGAATATTATTAGTACTCGATTTGAATAATAATAAAAAAACACAATTAATGTTTCACCATTGCAGCTTTACTCATTATCTTCTCTTCGAATTCAAAATATACGTCTAGTTTTCGATTCTTTATACATTCCAAAATAGCTGTGGCGACTGTTGTGTGCAAATCGATAAGACGTTTCTTTTCCATCAACTCCGGAAGAGAACTAATTTTAAACAAGATGATAATTCCAGCAAAGTTCAATATGCGGTAGAAGAAATTATAAAAACTACGGAGTATTAAATCAACCCACCTAACAGCCGATGTTAATTTAGCAGTATTATCAGACAGAAGAGGTATTGTATCATCTCCATCTAAACCCTAAAATCAGTTTTTTAAATCTATTATTGAATCCCAATATGTTGATTAAATTAATTTTATCTCAAACAACCATGGCTTCTTTTAGATGTTTAATTTCGCCTTCTTCTTTTCGATACGTATCTAAGCTACTTTGAATGGCTTCAGCCACAGTTGGAAATGGGCTACAAATAAGTCACATGTTATTGTACTATTTAATTCAATATTTTTGAGTTAAAAATCATTACAAACCTTCCCTTATGTTGAACCCAGAACTTGTCGTTGGGGCCCAGATCGTACACTTTGGCTTTATTTTTTTGACGAGCACCGGTGCTACCAGATTTGTCCGCATCTTCGATAATTTTCACTCGGTTTAAATTAAAATCCTGAATAATTAAAAAAACAAATACGTATTTACAAAAAAAAATTATCATCTGGAATTATTAATATTAATCTTACCATAACATCGTGTGTTAATGCTTGATATGTCCATGTGTGGTGTAAAGGAGTGGCCAGATCCATAATTCTGTCCAGTATAACAAGTAACGGACGCTGAAAACTGTTGTTTACCAGTCAGAAATCACTTTAAACATTGTTAAAATAAAATTAAAATATTTTTCAGACCTCATTTGCCCTAACTGCACATTATCGGCTGAAAAAAGACTGTTCCGAGCATCACGCACGTTTTCACGCAATTTTTTATCTAATTTTTCAGCTACCATTTCAGCCGCGTTGCCTTTTGGACATCGAATAACGGGAACCTGACCTGAAAAAAAACAAACAATCGTTCAATTTCCAAGTAAAAATTACTAGTATCTAAAAAAATTAATCAAAAATACCTAGTGTAACGAATACTGAAAATAAACTGTCGACAATACTATCCATCATTAACTCCATCTCGGTATCTTTAACATTTCCTCTATTAATTGCTAAGAAAAACACAACACTTGAAAATTGCTCGAATAAAAATAAAAAAGATTTATCAATTTATTTACCGTAAAATGAAAGTGATTCACTATTTTGATGTCTTAAAACAAATAAATCATCTTCTAAAGTAATAAAATTTTGGTATTGGTCAAAAACCTAATCGAAAGAAGAATTTTAGAACGTTATAAAATGTTGCAAAAAAATAAAAAGGTGAATGCTGTTACACACAAATTTCATCATCTAATTGTACCTTAAGAATATTTTGTACACAATTTGCTTGGACTGCCGCATTCGCTAACTCTTCCAACCTCTGTCGTGAAATTGCAGAAGCAAAATTTAAATAATAAGAATCGTAAAGTTGATTTTGGAAATCCTAAAACGATATAAATCAAACCGTAAGCAGCTGCATCTCCAAATTGAGAAATTCATAATATTATTTACCTGAGTAATTCTTTTAATATTTTCCTCAGTGGGCATAACAAAGTAGACGACGGGTACATCAGGAATCGCTTCTCGATCCGAATGCAATAACCTTAAAATTAGGATTTATTACCAAAAAAAATCTTACGCCTAAATACCATTACTAACAGATGAAGAGTAACTCCCATCTCTCTCAATTCTTTCACCGACACCAAAGGCGAAATAATGTCTTGACCGAAACGGTCATAAACTAAAATTTTCCATATTGGTTCTGCCGAACTCGATCGGTTTCCTCCAGCGTTCAGGTTCAACATACGGCGAATCGCCTCTATATAAACGTTAATTTAAAATTTATAATTTTTATTAAACAATGATTAAGTTACAAACCAATTTCTTTTTCCCGCAAAGACCGAACATCTTTTACATTGCTTGCCATTGTAGCTTTTCATTAACTTGGCAAAAATCAATCATCAAATTTTCTGTTTATGTCGTGGCTGACATTTGATCATGACCTAATTTCCGCTTCCGCCTTTGACGCTCGTATCGCCCTCTATTATCCTTCTGAGACACTACAGACAGCTGTTGGAATTAAGTTTGAAAAGTTAATCATCACCGTCAGCGTTAAAAATTAAAATATATCTAAAGATTAACTGGGGTAATTCTTTTAAAAATTACGTTAACGAATAACTATTTAATTAAGTTTATGTATTGTACTTTTTTTATTATTATTATTTAGTTGAAGTTGATGAATTTTGACTCATTTCCCGCTTTGGCGCCATAATAAATCTCTACATTGGAAAGTTTGAACATTTTTTTCTTTCGTCGTTTCAAAATTATTATTAACTTCAAAATTGTTTTATTAATTTTGTTACCGAGTAATTTGTTTACAATGACTTCCCTCGTGTCCGAAATTTTAAGTTCCTCCGGTGAGTAAAAGCTTTTTATGTTCCCCATGATAGTTATTAATGTTTACACGTACGTATCTTGGAAACTTGTTGTTCAGGCAAACTTCAGGACGAAGAAATTGGCTTCAAAATCGAATTATTGAAGGAAAAGGTGGAAACGATGAAGATCAGTATGCAAGAACACGTACAAAAGCGGTACGTCGATTTTTTACCGTCGTCTATTAAAACCCATGAAATATTTCAAAAAATCGAATCCTACGAATGCGAAGTTCAATCCCTGACTCACGCTTTTGAAAACGACGTTAGTATAATAATTATTAATCTTCATTTGCTTAAAGATAAAATTATAACGATAATAAATTTTTAATAATTTAAGCTGAGCAAAAAAATTGAGGGTTCAGCCGAAGAGTTTGAAGAGATTCATCGTCAGTTGACAACCGCGAAATCAGCTTTATCAGTGGCGAACAGTTTGATCACTATTCACAACGATTTACTCAAATCTCGAGATCTATTTCAACGGAACGAGTTTGAGGAGTCCGTGAGATGTCTTGAGCAAGTACAAATCTCCATTCAAAATCTTAAAGAGGTTTTTTTTTTTGATGTTTAATCCAATTTTTTTCATTTCACTTAACTTTCTATATATTTTGTTGTAGAAATGGCAAGATCAAATCAAATTGTTGCAAGGTTTGAATACGGAATATCATATTCAAAACGAGAAACTGAAATACGATATGGGCGAGATTTGGAAAGAATATTTGCGATGGAATATCAGCGAAAAAAGTAGCGAGGCGGACAGATGCGACGAAACGACGGAGCTATCGATTCCCAATCATCCGATTTTTAGTTTCCAATCTCTTTGTTTGGCGATGCAACATCTTCACTATCTCCCTCAGCACCTGCAACAGTTTTGCAAACGTTTCGTTCAATATATCATCGAACCGATAATCAAACGCGACTGCCATTTAACCATTACAGCGACGGGCGAGGAACGAACCTGCTTGAAGTTGGTGGCCGGAGAGACGTGCGTTCAAACGCCTCAGGACGTTTTTCATAAGCTAATTCAAGTTTTCGAGCTGTTGAACGGAGATAATTTCGGAGCGGTAGTAATAGACGAAGCCTCCGGAGAAAAGTTGATGAAGGCGGTGGGACGACTCATTTATACCGATCTGTGCCAACTCTTAACCAAACATTGCTTGGCTCCCGCCGTGCCTTCTCGCCGACAAGACTTGAAAAATTTTGAACAGGTTATGCAAAATGTCACGCAATTCCATCAGAATTTGACGGATTTCGGAGTGTTGGAGACGAACGAGAAATCCATTCTGAGTTACGCCAAAGATGTAGATTCTCTATTCGCCGATAAAATGTGCGAAGCTCTATTGGCAGACGCCAGAAAGTTGATGCTGATTGAACTGCACAAATCGACGAAGGTAGGAACCATCGTCAAAGAGGAAAACAAATCGCACAACACTCTATTCGCCTTCCCAACTTGTGAAATTAGGTAAAAGTTTTCCAATTCATGGTTATGTTAATTTTTATCTATTTGTTTTGATGTGAACAGTGAATCCGCCAAAGCGTTAGTAGAGATGTTGGTGCGAGTTTTGGAAGATGCGGTGATCAGTTCGGCTTCATGCGCCATGAGACTAGTGAATACGGTTAGGAACATCCTCGACATGTACTGCGACATCGTCGCTTGTTATCATAAGGAAAATCTGAATTCTATGCCTTTACACGCTGGTGGGTTTTATTTTCTTAAGTGATTTTACAAAGTTCCTTTTTGATAATATCATTTTTTTTTTTCTTTCCTTAGCTTTGTTTCATAACAATTGTATGTACATCGCTCATTACACGATGACTCTGGGTCAGCAATTCAATCCGCGTTTGCCGAGTCCATTAAATGCGGAACTCATCACATTCGTTGACTTTGTGCCTAAATTACGGGAAGGAGGAACTTTGGTGTTCCTGGCTCAGATGAGAACGCAAAAGAAAAGTGTTCTCAATTGCATAAGCCAAGCTGGAGGTAATTATTTATTACTTATAGCGCCGCTCATGTGTCACTTAAAAATGTTGTTGATAGATTTTCGAAGCATGGCGATCGACGATGATTTCGTGAACCGGTTGGAGAAAGGAATGAAGCAGTGCATGCTACAGTTGGAGAATCTATCGAAAGTGTGGAAGGGAGTTCTATGCTCCAACGTGTACTCTAGAGCATTGGGGACTCTACTAAATTCGGTTTTAGAGGAACTTATTAGTCAGTTGACGTCGTTAGAAGACCTTTCAGCCTCGCAGGCGAATCACCTCATCCGTATTTTCACCAACCTCACCGAAAAGGTCCAACCACTTTTTGCGGTCTGTTAATTAAAAATATAATTCTAATATTATTCTAAGCTAATTCTTATCCGTATTTTCTGAAATTATAGACTGAGGAGCCGCAAGCGGTGGTTGTTGAAGTCCGTCGAGCCGTTCTCAAGTGGACCAAATTCACCGAACTTTTGTTGGTGTTAAATTCAAATTTACAGAACATCGTAGATCGATGGGCTAACGGTAAAGGGCCTTTGGCGGAAGATTTCAGCGCCGATGAAGTCAAGCAGCTAATCAGAGCATTGTTTCAGAATACAGATCGCAGGGCGGCCGCGCTTGCTAAAATTAAATAACATTTTTTGTTTTGGAATTTCTATTAAATTACGTTTTTTCAAGTGTTTGGTGCAGTGTGTTCGTGCTATATCTTTTCCTAACGTTGTTGAAAAGTATTCATTTTTTGTAATTGAATTGTAATGTAATTGTGGTAAAATGAAAATATTCGTTTTTTATTTTGAGTTTTTGAATTCAACTGGGAAAATTTATAACATTTCAAAACATAAGTGGCGTCCTCCGGTGGCGAATCGAGGAAACTGCGCCTATTACTGAAATCACCAAAATAATTACGAGAAAGTGGGTCCATGTGGAAGGGATTGTGAGTTGATGTTTTGGTAATTAATATTAAGTTTATTTAATTTAAGAAAAAAAAAATGGAAGTAGAAGAAGATGTAGAACGAGTAAGTAAACATAAAATAAAATATTTGAATTATAACTCTTACTTATTAACCTAACCAATTCTTGTTTTGCTCGCAACGTTTCCGAAGGAGAAAATACGAAATGGTAATTGAAAACTGTTCAATTTGGAATTAGCTAGTAACGAATAATTGGTTTTTTAAAATATTGTTTCGTGTATTTAGAGCTATCTAGCATGTCGTTTGAAAAGCTTCTGAAGTTAAAGGAAACACTTGGATCTAAAGTGTAAGCCTCCATTTCGTCTGTTATAAAATGTTTACTTTTATAAGTAATAATACTATTGTGCTTATTTATTTTAAGATTAAACTCGGCTATTCATGGAAATAAGCAAAAAGTTGAACACTTCAAGAAGTTCAAACGCGAAAACAAAAATAGGTAAATATGAAATGTGTGCTGGGTAAAATCTCTATAATAAACTGGTAGCCTACAACTAGCTGTAACAGTAGTATAAGCTTGACAAATTCATTTGTTTATAATTAGACCTCGAGAAACGACAGCGAAACGACCAGTTTCAAATATAAGACCGATTTTTGATATCAAGCCGCCTGTAAGTATTCAATTTCGACTTGAAACCATTGTGTAATAAACTGATGTGTATCGTTGTTGATCTATTTTTGTGTAGGTACATCGAGATCCACGTTTTGACGATTTGTCCGGAGAATTTAAGGAAGACTTGTTCAACAAATCTTATAAATTTTTGAAAGATATACGAAGTAGAGAGAAAAACGTAATAATTACTAAATACAGTATTCATTTATCGTGATTCACTATACCATGTTGCTTCTTATTTTGTTTAGGAAGTGGAGAAAAAGATAACGACTGAAAAGGAGCCAGAAACAAAAGCCAAACTCAAATCGCTTTTGCAATCCATGGTTAATAGTTTTTTTTTTTTAATTATCTTCGAACTACTGTACAATGATTGAAATTTTTAAATCATTTATACAGGCTGCTAAAGAACTAGCAGAAGTTAAAAAAGAAGAAGAGAGAAAAAAATCTCGTGAGCAGAGAAAGCAACAGAAAGAAGTTGTGAAGGAAGGAAAGAAACCCTGGTTTCAAAATAAAAGTATAATACACTTTATTATTCAGTTATTTTAAATGTTTTAAGCTTTGCACCAATTAGAAGGTAAAAAAAAAAATTCACCATTAATTTTTTTGTTTTGGTTATCAGCCGAGAAACGCAAATTAGATCTGGTGGAAAAGTATGAGATGCTCAAGAAAAGTGGAAAACTAGAAAGCTATATGGCAAAGAAACGAAAGAGAAATGCTTCGAAAGATAAAAGAAAACTTCCAAAATTAACCTAATTATCTTTCTTATAATATTATTTATATATATTTTTCTATTATAAATAAATATAATAAATCGAATTAAAACTGGGTAAGCACTATCGATGAAGTTGGTAGAATGGAAATTGACGATGAACCAATATTTCAAGTGAATTATTGTATTAAAAAATTCTAATTAATCAAACAACATTTTGTTCCCTTTAATATTTCCGAAAATTAGCATATAAATAACTACTAGTATAACTTTATTTAGCATTTTAAAATAATCTAAATTCTATTTTCAATTTGTTTATAATCACTTTTTTTTTAAAGAGATTAATAGGCTCGATAAGGAAATTTTTGTTGTTTTGAAAATGAGCAAATTAAATTTCGTAAGGTTATTTAGAGGGTGAAAATTTGTAAAGCTGGCGTCACTTTAAAAAAATTAATCAAACTATACACTTTCGCATTTGTCAGACATAATTTTTTATCTTCTTCTACAATAATAATCTCGAGTTGATTCCGCGTTAAGATTTTTAAAATTCGATTGGGTATTTGCCAATAATTTTATACTACTTGCTATGATACTGCCGACGACTAACCATAATACTCCCCCCTCCCGAAGGAATGTCGAAGTATTTTTAAAACTATAATAATATTATAAAAAGATTAACTGGAATTCGCAAGTTGTAGCGATGCAAATATTTTATTACGCAATAATAATAATAATTGCAAAATTGTACGATATGCAATTGACTCAACTCTCAAAGTCCAACTAAATGTGTTAATACCGGATTGATAATTGCGGTTTTATAGAGGGCCTGGGGAGGGGTTATTTTTTATTATTATCAAGTGTTTATTTTGCGTATTATTTTTTAAAAAAAAAAAAAATTATCTGGTGATCGAATATTTATTGGGTTAAATGATTTTAAATATTTTTATTGTGACGCGCAGAGATGTTGGCTAAGCTTGATTATTAATATTCCCCGTTAATAGTTCTAAATAGTATTTCCAATCAAAATGTCTATCGATTACGAATTTATCAAATTTATTACTGCATTTACCGGTAGATAAAATTTCTGCGCTGGGTTAATACAAATTTTACTTTTTTTTTCTCTCTTTCTCTCTCTCCAATCTATAGAGTTTATTAAAAACTAGTTCCTTAAATGGTGATGAACTTTGATCATCATATCTCCCAACATTTTTATTAGATATCGTACACGTAAGTCCCTGTTGTCATCAATACAATTAGATAATCATTTAATCGTTTTCTATATACTAACAGAAGGACGAGCAGTATATATAAAAAAAAATCAGTGGCATATATTTTTGCCTTCATTACTCTAGAAAGTGGTAATGTTAATGCGCGTCGGAAATTTTGAGAGATTTTAAAACGTATAAGCTTAATATTGATTTAAATACTCAAAAAAAAAAATTTCTCGCCCTTCTCTTAGAAATGAGTGGAGCAAAAAAAATTTCCGTGCCATCTGCCGCACCTGCGGTCGAGGTGAAAAAAGCGGTTCGACACGACGACGTGCCATTCCCCAGTGTGAAGGACCTGAAGGCCAAATTCAATACCGAAGACTCCCAGACCAGTCAACAAATATTTATTAGTAACAAGGAAAAACAGAAACGCCATTCTTACGCTCACGGAAACACCAAAGTGGAAATCACGGGACCCTTGCCTCCTCAGACTGACAACAAACGTGCCAGTAAAACGCCCACCACGCCGACTACCCCGACCACTCCAACCGTTCTCAAAGTGAAAACCGTTTCCAATTCGATATTCGATAGCAACGGTACCGCCGCGAAACAAAATGGAACCGCTTCTCCCGCAACCACCCCGACTTCGCCGAACAAGCTAACCTTTCAAAATCAACGCAGCAGTGTTATTCTTCAAGTGCAAGCCGGCGAACGAGTCTCGACTCAACAGGAAACCGTGGAATTGCGAAGGAAAGGCGTTAGCGATGGTTCGTCGTCGGAAAGCGTCAGACGAATCACTTCTCAATTTAACGATATGCATAGCCAAACGACCACCACGACTTCGAAGGTGGAAACTATTAGGAAAATCACGCAGGAAGTGGAGAAAATTGAAGATATCGAAGATGAGAGAGAGGAAGATAGTTTAGTAAGCGAACGCCGAATGTCCATTCCATCGTCGCAATTTATACAGTCCATGAGTGAACCTGAATTTAACAACGAAAGTGAGCACGAGCGAGAAGAAGTCAATGGTGACCTGGACATACAAATTCCACTGGACGATGATCGAGAGGAGGAACGCCCCAAAGCCACTGAAGAGTTCGAAGAATACGAGTTCCAGGACAACCGATCTGAGCGCGAAGAGGCCCATGAGAACGTCTTCGAGCAACAAGAGGAACGTTCGGAACACGAAAACGCCTACGAACATCATGAAGAACATAGCGAGCCCCATGAAGAATACAACGAACATCATGAAGAACATAACGAGCACCATGAAGAACATAACGAATATCACGAAGAACACAACGAGCAAAATGAAGACGTTTACGAACATCTTGAGGAGCATAACGAACACCATGAAGAACACAACGATCACCAAGAAAATGATTACGAGCACAACGAGCATCACGAAAACGCTGATGAAAACAATTATTACGAGGAATCCGTTCAACATGAAATTTATTCAGAAACTACTCATGAAGGTTCCGAACATAATTTAGGATCGGAAGTCGCCAACGAATTGCAGGAGGCAGAGGAAGGTAAAGTAGAAATTGCAATTATTGTAAAAATTTGCAAGGGGAAAAAAATTACTCATATAAATTTTTTTTTTTTTTTATAGTGATTGAAAAATTAATTGAACACAATATTGAAGAGCATTTGGAGGAGCAGGAAGAAGAATAAGAAAATTAAGTTATAATTAGCAAACCAAAAAAATTATCAGTAGGCTAAAATGTAAGAAAGGGAGTGGAAAATTTAAGATTATTTTAAGCAAATATTTTCTTTTTTGCAGAAATTATAATCTTAATTTTTTCTTCAAAGTATAAAAAAATAATAAATGGCTACAAGTATTAGATTATAAAATAAAACGATTGAAGAAATGGGTTATTAACCCGATAATGATATCAAGCGCTGATAAAATTATTAATATATTAAATTCTTCAAAATTATTAAAATGGATAAAAAAAAAATTGATAAAACTATTTAACGATTGTAAAACTGATATAAACTTACGTTAAATTTTTTTTTAAAAAAAAAATGTCAAGTAATATGATTAAAAAAATTAACAATTTATATCGAACTGTGTTTAAAAGAAATTCACCTATTTAAGTTGTTTTCTTTTTTGGATAAAAAAAAAAAAACAAATGTAAAACTTTATGATACGTGGCTATAAAATTGAAATAATCAGCTTGTAAATCAATTTTAAAAAAAATGTTCAAATAAAACTCACTGGCCATAATGAATTTTATTTACTTTGAAATAAATCAATAATTGAATTTCGAAATATTTGTGAACACGTACGAATTTAAAAAAAAATAATAATAAATACCCCACCCAAACGTTTTCCGGCGATGAAGAAATATAATAATAATAAAAAAAAAAACCCCACCAAACAAAAAAATATCTGACAAAATGTTTATCGGTTATGTAAACAAAAAATTCTTTTTTTTTTAAATCGTTACAACCTTATTATAGTTTCATAACTACTAACACAAAAACCCAGCGAGCATTATTATCGAATATCGCAACTCACTTATCTGCGCTAAATAATAAATTTGAGGAAATTCTTCAAAGTTTAAAGAAGCCGCAAGTACATGGTGAGTACGATCGAACATTAATTTAAATAATTTATTAGATGTACGAGTACGTAATCTTAAGTTAAATCTATCAACCGTATCATTAAATAAACTGTCATTTCTCAATTATTTCTAATTGAAAACTAATTAAAAAAAAAAATAAAAAGTTTTTAAAATTTATATAGAAAAGAAAAGCTGGAAATTATGTCTAAGTCAAGTGTCGAAATTAAAATTTCCTTCAACGATGGTTCGACTGAAGCCATTGCGAAAGAAATGCAAGCCTATGAAAATTCCAGTCAAACAACTTCTACATTTTCTATCGGCCAATTACAACCGACCGAGTTAACGCTGTCGACCAAAGAAGAAATCTTTAAAAAAGTAGGCAGCAAATATTTTAACCGCAGCTTATCAGTACAACAAAATGTCATCATAAATCAGGAAATAAAACCAACAACCGCACAATCCGTTTCTACAAAAACCAACGCGCCAAATCGAGATAAAAACGACGTGAAATACGTTATTACCACTTACGATTCATCGACTTTGCGGTATAATAATTTGACCGAAGAAGGAGCGGCGCCGATACAATTGCCTCATTCCGTAACGGTGAAAAAATCACCCGATAAAGTTCCAGTTACCACAATAATATCGAAACCTATAATTATTAATGAAGCAGTACTAGTTCCTAAAAATCAAAAAACTGAAAAATACGCGCACGCTTTTGAATTCAAGGAAAAACCAGCTGCTACTCGATGGTTGAGCGCTAAAGACCGTGTCAAAAGTCAACAGCAACCATTATCGAACTTGACAATTGCGCCCTACAACTACGAACAAAGAGGGAGTCAACCCATTGTAATCGATGACGCCGCACTCGATGATTTATATAAAATCGAAAAATCAAATTCCCGTCCGATCATTCTCAACATCAATAACCAATCAGCCAAATAGCTTTAAGATAATTTCTCAGCTCTATGCTTAATATTACTTCTATCTATATTATAACTAAATATAGGCGTATTAAAACCGTATTGTAAATGCATTCTGAATGAAATTCATTAATAACAAAATTATGTCACTTTAAAATCAAACAATGCTTACTTCAATAAACTGCTATCTTAATATATTTTTACTTCTCGCTATCGATTTTCATCTTCGCTTTAAATCTTTTAAAATATTCTCTTCTCGTATAATTATACCGGGTAACTAAAATTTAATAAAATCAAAAAATGACAAAAAAATCAACATAATTTATTGGTACATTCGTACAGTACGTCAGATGTTCTACCCAAATATTTCCAAGAATAAAATAAGACCTTACCAATACTTTTGAATAGCGCGAAAGATATTTTTTGTTAGTCTCCTTGTTCATAGGCCGATTTCCACATGTCAACTAAACACACCGAGGAATGAAAACGGTAGAATAAAGTTAAGGGCAAAGTGACGTGGCTCAACAAAGTCCATACGAAAGAGCCATAAAATTCGATTCGGTCGGCTTGAGCTTCGTAACTTTTAATTTCGAAAGTTTCTAAAATCCAAGCTGCGACATTGCACACGACCAAAAACGTGATGATTTCCCGACCGGGTTTTTTGAAACGTAACATGTAAGAATTACTACATCTACGGAGACCGTCAACTATAAATGGCGTCTGGATAACAACCTACAAATTTTTTTTTAAAAAAAGAAATTAAATATACAAATTTATTCGTCGTTCTAATTTCAAAATTTTAAATATTGTTGCCTACCTGGATAACACATAATATACTGATGACTACGTTAAATGGATTGTTGACTGCAATACTGGCCACCACGTTGAATATGGCGTAGAGGAAGAAACATGGCAAAGCAACAAAGAGTAAAAAGTTATCGAGAAAAGTAATCGCGTGTTCGTTGATGTCTAACAGCGCAGTTTGTCGATAGGCAAACGCGGCCGAAAAGATCATCAATAACATGAGGATGGTATCGGAAACGTTATTAATAATGATTCCGGTTTTGATGTAATCGTCATTGGTCATGGCCACGAAGAAAATGATAACGCTGACCACAGTGGCGAGCAGAATGAACAGTCCGGCAAATAAGCCACGATTAGCCGAATGACAATCCACGTGGATAACCAAATTGCTGGAAAAGAATTCACCCGATATTCCATCGCCTTCTTCGCTGTGCTCGGTGTTATTGCCTCCTACGTGATGACCGATGAAATGACCGTCGCCTTCATCCTCGTCGCTTCCGATATTATACCACACGATAAACCACACTCCCACTTGCAGAAGACTGTATTCGATAGTGAAAGGATACAAGTAAGGAGCCGCTTGCATGGTAAAAGAAGACAGAATTGTTTTCGAAACACAATCATCTGTAAATTGAAACAAAAACTTAGTATGATTTTCTGGTTTTGTAGCTAGGATTTATGTCTTACCACCATTTCCATGGCCGGCCATAGAAGTCTGTAGAAAACTCGGTTGGCTTGAGTTATTGAAATGCTGAGCCAGGTGACCACCTTCATCGTGATCGCCTTTACTCGCAGATTTTTTATGAGCTAAAGCTTCCTCCGTTTCTCGGATAATGGTATTCACCCATAAACACAAATTAGCAGCAATTATATGCATGATTGCAAAGCGAGCGGTTTCTTTATATCGATGAATCACGATCTAAAAGGGGGAAAAAAAAGCGAGCAAAATTATTATCAATACAATTTCTTCGACAATTACATATAACACTTCAAATAAAAAGTAAACATTACATTTGAATATTTAAAAACCATGAAAAGTTGATAGAAGGAGAATACTGGGTGAATAATTTGAAGAATGAGACTGATGGCATCGGCACATTCCGACATGAGCTTATCTTCCGACGTAAAGTAAGCAATTTGACGACTTAACAATAGCCCTTCGTGGATTAAATGACCAAAACAAAACACTGAAACATAAAAATTCAAAAAAAGTAAATACCAATTTGTTTAATATTCTCCCGAGTTTAAAAACAATTAAATTTTTTTTTTCAATTACCCGCTGCTCCAATTTTTAAATAAAAGCTTCCACTGTGCGGACCCGTTTTAAAAGTGTAAGAGTTTTTGATGGCGGGCCTCGGATGCCAGACTCCGCTGGGAGACTTTGGGAGGTCGTTTCCATTTTGGTTAGTGCTGATGTTATCCATTGATTTATCAAAATTAGAATTGTCTGTTCAAAATATTTTTAACGATTAATTTTCATTGACGAGCTAGGAAAATCGCACCACTTACCTTCACCTTTCGAATGGTTCATTCTCTCTTGTTTGATCCACGACACCACACTCGTTAAATAAACTCGAATATCAAAATGTAAAAACCCTAACCACGCTGTTCCCACGATTGTTAAATAAATTGTAAATATCTGCGAAACACACACAACAAAAAAAAAAGTTTTATATTAAAAATAATGCTAATTCATTATACATAATTAACAATAGAATAGCGAATATTTGTTAACATTAAAGTAAAAAAAAAATTCTAGAAGTTAACCTAAATATTATAATTTAAAAACAAGTTTTATAAATTCCAGCAATTTTTTCCCCCCTTTAAAATAATGCTCAATCTCTTAAAAATGTCAGTAAAACAATATCAAAAAAAAAAAATTAATTTACCTCTCCGTAGGACATTTTTGGCTGCAATACATCAGCTACATAGATGACACCTCCGAACATAACGATAAAAATTGCGTAAATACAACTCAGCAATGTCGTTAAGTTTTTTCTATTAATCAAATTAATAATAATAATAAAAAAAAAATATTCAATTAAATAAATAAAAATTAATTGATTAACGTTTGATTAAAAACAAACCTAAAAATTTCCTTCTTTTCAAGTTCTGGTGTTGGCAAGCTGATTGGTTTATGTTCCACGTTGATAATTCCGATCGAATGTTCCGGTCTGACTGGAGAACTACTGACGGTACTAACAGTGGTGCATGTATTGGTGACGGGAGAGTGGATGCCATCTGAGCTCGAGTTGTTGTGAATCTCGCTCGAGTTTAAACTTAATTCCTTATTGTGAGACGCGGGCACCAATGATCCTTGATTAGATTCCGAATTCTTTGGTAGAACCAGCTGAAGTACCATTGGTCCACTTTCAGTAGGGATCTATACGCCAATATAATATTTAAAAAAATATATAGATTAGAACCGGTAAAGAATCTCACGTTAGAACGTTAAAGCCGCTATTTTTATTTAATCGTTGAGTCACTCAACCTGATGCATTTTAA
Organism: Polydesmus complanatus; assembly: GCA_034692225.1. Taxonomy (NCBI): domain Eukaryota; kingdom Metazoa; phylum Arthropoda; class Diplopoda; order Polydesmida; family Polydesmidae; genus Polydesmus; species Polydesmus complanatus. The sequence goes on along the minus strand of JAQGAZ010001069.1, from coordinate 3,289 downwards.
TATTCTAATGACAATTTTTACGGTTTAAGGAGGGGAAACCACCCGGAACACCTCAATAACAACCCCTACACAAGTCAATATTAGGCTCGTTATTATTTTTAAGAATAGGCTGGTAAACCGCATTTCTGCGTAACTCTTTCTTAAATCCCGTTAAGATACGATGACTAACCTTATTTTATTAAATTCTTAATATTTACTAATATAATTATTATTATTCTATTATATCTATTCCTATGGAGAATTATTCTTGAATGTTATTCCACACATTTTTAAATACACATACAGTATAACATTTAATAAGTATTGCGGTCACCTCCTAAAGATATTTTAATGATTTATGCCGCTCATTAAAAAATAGTGGAGTTAATATTAATTTTTATTATACCGTACATGGAAATAACAGATGTGTGCGCGCACGGTGGTATATTGTATTTCAATATTTTGAATTTTGACAATTGCAATAACGAAAAACCTTCGACTACTTTTTTACGAGGTAAACAAATTTTAAAAATAGGTCTAATAATAATTAAATTCAAATTTTTAAAATTTTTTTTTGCTAAAACTTAAAAAAAAAAATTGGCAGTACCGAGTACATGTAGTATTCAAAATTAATACTAGTACCGGACTACTGGTACTAATTATTAACATGTAATCTGAAAAATTCTTTTCTTTCTTTTAACGTTCTAAAATCATAAAAAGAAATTCAAACTTCTATAAAAAAAACAAAAGAAGACAAATTACGGTAAATGTACTCTACCGTAAAATGGAGAGAAAGTAGAAACTGCTTTTTAGACTAATTAGAGTATTAAGTTTAAAGTTATTTCGATGAAAAAAAAAAAAAAAACTTGATATTCACGTTGTTCTAGTTTCAGGAATTCAAAAAATAAAAAATATATTTTAAACTAGAGCAATTTTATTTCACTCGAATTAGTCATAAACCAACCTCCAGCAATGTAAATGATTCAATTAAAATGACCACAAAATTTGGTTTTATTATTTTTTTTTTTTTGGCAAACAAAAAACACCTTTTTTTTTTTTTGCTTTTTTTTTTTAAATCTTTTATAGCAAATTAAAGTTTCAAAATGTGCTTGTTATTTTGAAAAGTGCTCGCATCACCGGTAGTGCACATTAAATGACCAAATAAAATTGTCATTCATTCGTTTGTTTAGAGCACTGTTTTAGGAAGGAGAGGAGATAAGGAGGGAAGGGGGGTAAACAAAAACGTAGAGTTAATTATGCAATATGTATCCGTCGTTTGACTGCCTTTTTCTTTTTACCAAATTGAGCAACAAGTAGCAAAATCCACCTTTTAATTACACATCAAACAAAATGAGCAGAACGAACGCGAATCAAGGTTAATTCCGATAGAGAATCAACCTTGGGCCAAAATAAATTTATATATACGAGTATTACATAAAAAAAAAAAAAATACCCCAACCAAAAACAACGAAAACCTAACCAAAAATTAACAGGGAAAAAAAATTGTAACAAGATTATTATTACAAATTATGTAAATTAATTTTCTTGTTTTTAAAAACCAATAGTAATAATAAAAAAATTTAATCATCAAACTTACGGAAGAACTGGATTTTCTTTTGGCTGATCTAGAAAACATTTTTGGTAGTATCCTGAATTTGTATATTCCAAAATCTTGTTTTTAAGAACTTGAAAAAAAAAATTCTTTTCCAATCTCGGAGATATAATAGAGTTTCACATACGAAAAAATTTATCCAAAAAATTTTAACTGCGAACTTTGAATATCAATCCACAAAAATCGAATGAAAACGACATTTAACCGGTTTTATAACCAAAAAAAAAAAAAGCGCACAAAATAAATACCAAAATTATTGTATAAACAAAACCAAATTTAAAAGTGAGTTAAAACTTTTTCCCGTTCAATCAACGAGCACTACGACGACGACTGTTGTGTGTTCTTTAATGCTTGAAAAAACAGTTTTCGAATCGAAAATGAGTGGTAAAAGCGTCGCATCACCGCTCGCGCCACTAGGAGTAGTACTGCTGAGTAATACTGTTACGTGCTATATTACCGACACTACTTTTAAGAACTTTTTTTCTACTGTACTTCTTCAACAAAAAAAAAAAATAATAATAATAAACACGACTCTTTTTTTAAAAAAAAAATCCTATAGTGTACTCGTGTATTTACGCTTGATCGAGCTTACGCACATCCTACAGTAGTTATTACTTGTTAACCTGTAATTATGACAAATATATCCGTTTGTTTTTGTACCGGATCAAAAAAAAAATCCCCACCAAATTTAGATTTTGTGCGAAATCGCACCTTCGCACCCGCATAATAATTCCTGTCTAGCGGTTATGTGACTTTATGGCCTTGCAACCCGGTTAACATTTTTCGCTTTATTTATTTTTTAAAACTGGGGTTTTTTTTAAAAAAAAAAAAAAAAATGTGTAACACAGTTTTCAACCCCGGTGTTAATAGGATTCACACCAATTCCTCGAGAGAGAATGTGTTAAATTCTCATAAATTTGATATAATTATTTTTCAATTAGAGACCAATAAAGTGACGTATTATGGGAGGCCTAATTAATAAATAAACAGCTCATCGACTTCGATCAGCAAATTAAAGGGTTATATAGAATCGATTTTTAGCATTAGAGTGTTAACACCATAAAAACTAGCTGATTCACAAGCTTTAAATTTATAATCTAAATAGATGCAAAAAAAAAAAAAAAAATGGAACGATCAATACTGCTCTCAAAATGTCACTTTCTCTATTATTCCGCTATGTTAATTGGGAATAACCTGCAACCGTATAGAGTCCGGGCAGAGTTTATAGTTTAAATATTAGGTATAACCGAGTCAATTACATTTCCTTATTAATTTTACAACCTGTTACTTCCTCACCGTATTACATCTCGTTTTAATCAAACAAAATCACATAAGACAACAACCTTAAGTTTACCTATTAACATATTTGATTTGATATTGACTTGACACGAGATTTAAAAAAAAAATGCATAAAATCATATTGCGAATAAACAGCACATTTAACATATTCGCGTTTTTAATTCAAAATCTGCATGTTTTTTTTTTTTTTTTTTTGAATTCTTTAATACAGTAGAAGTATGTAACTGGTTGGTGGCAGAAATATCTCAGCCGCGCGAGTGTTAATTTAACTAATTTGAAGTGATAAGTAGCAATTGAAAGCCAACCTACCTACCGGTGGTACCCAAGGTAATTTTAATTATAGGTAGCGCCAGTAGAAGGCATTATTGAATTGGCGCTAAAAAAAAAAATCTTCCGAAA